>DWDX01001976.1:0-16501 GCA_018245675.1 Agara michaeli | reverse complement strand
GAAACGAAGCTACTCACGAAAAATCAGCTTGTTAGTAATAAATGATGAAAACTGTACTAGGGATCCTGTACCATTTGGCTTACTTAATACATTAGGTACCAACTTGACTTTGGACTTAATATTTACTAATTATATGACGTTCGGAAGGTAAACATTGTGAGAAATGCGTAGGAAAGGGCTTAATTAAAAGCCTTCTTACTTAAGCTCCAGGCGGCACAATGCGCTTCCAGTTATAAGACAATAAGTAGGAAGTAATTAAAACATTAACGTACAAAGTCAGATGTTTTCGTCCGTTCATTACAAGGGATCAACAAGTTTTCCATGGTCTCAGTATGGCGAGGAAAGTTCTTTGCTTGGTTTGCACGCAGTGCGCACGAAATCAACCATTCCCTTTTACCCGACATTAAAATTTTCATGAAATTGTTGCTGTCGTATTAAAATGTCGTATCGAAATGCAAACACAATGTAATGATTTAGAAACTAGTTTCAATAAACTGGATTTGTTTCAATAAATTGGATTTCCTAGAGCCCTATCAGAGGTTGGTTGTAGATGTCCATGGGCGGGAGCGGTCACTCGTGACTGCTGCCAGCTCGTTCGCTAGTCTCATACCATTAAAAAAAACTGTTTTATCCATCCCATAATTGATCAAATAACTGACACAACCCAGTTAATGGCAAAAAACTTATTACTACCTACTTCATATCGCGAAAACTGTGTTCCTATTGGAAATAGAAACTTAAATCTCACTAAATTAACAATAAACTTTATGAAATTACACTAATAAATTTATGTATATTCGATTTACTCTTATATTATACGAAAAGACAAAGCCGAATTATCATAAACACCGCTAATACAATTCGTACAATTATTATTATTGAAACAGTGAATTCAAAATGATTAATTAATTTCAAAACAATTTTAGATATGGATAACGGCAACGATATTCGACTAATTATTCGAAATATGTATCGAATGCCTAAACATGGTACGTTTCTCGTTCAGTTGTTATGAGTTGGTTAATAATAAACTGTATACGGTCTAATTAAAAGCGGAGTTCATAGCTAATTGTCTGTTAGGCAAATAGTACGATCCAATTTCATATTTAGGTACGTGTCGTGCTCTGTTTACCCTGCTACGGCGGTTATTACCTTTCGATATACGCAATAGATCCATTATGGTGCTGCGTTATCGCTAATGTCTATTGATATTTTGTTGACGTATCCAATGAGTATAAAATGTATATGCGCGTAAAAATACTGTAAAATATCACCACTGCAAAGATTTATAGTACATGCTGTAATATATCCCTGGTTGTCGAATGACGGAATCAGACACCATAGAACGGAAAATCAATCAAAAGGACAGCAAAGTAACCTCGACAAAAGTGAAGTTGTATTTTTTCATGAAATAATTTCAAAGTCAAAAACCCTACGATCCGAAAGAACAACTGGCTATGTTTATTTTGCATTCTCAGAGTATTTTTCTAATATCATAATACTTGTTCAGAGTATCAAAGTCGACGGAACACGGCCGGTACAGTCGCGCACCCGTTGTGTTTACCCACGTGCAGTCTCCCACGGTCCGGAACTGTTGTTCAGCATTATGATAATTTTGTTAAAATTATTACTAAAAGCTGCACTATTGTTTTCAACTACTGTGCGTCCAGTACTCGAGGTTACTATATAAACCAGAGGATTTTGAAAATATGGAAATGTCAGTGATCTACATAGTTGCAATACACTCTACTATACAATGATAATTGAGTGCAATACAAAACTCTTACGGGTTTCAAAGCAATAATTCGTATTAAACAATATTTTTGAAAATTCTGTACGACTTGCGTTTCACGCTGCATGCCCACAACATGTATTATAGTTATTATGTGCACGTAATTGAATACCATTATTCATAATTATATTACCTTTACATGTACTGTTATGTTACGTTTTAAGCTGCATGGGTACTAGTGGCATTTCGGATGTATTTAGCAAAGGAACATTAATTTTAAAAGTTTTTTGTTGTTTAAGTTTACTTATATGATTTGTTGTTGGGAATTGTATAAATCTTATTCATTCAATAGAACATGCATAAAGGCTTATGTAGATAGCTGGATTTCGCATAATCGTGATTGAAATCGCGTTATTAGAACAATTAAAACGCGTTAGTTTTAAACATATTTTCTATGTTGCGGTCTAAGTTGAGCGTTAATAGTCCCTCAATGGCCTCGATAACTAGCAGGACGGTGGTAATTACATTTTAACTGCATATTAAAAAATGTGTTGATTATGTGCGAAAAACTCACGGTTTCTTGAGTAAATAAATCGAGTTCAATTGTTAAATCATTTTCATTCCATTCATTGGACAATCCATGCGTCGGTAGTTTAAATCACCTTCAGATTTCAAGTCTAACAACTGTTGGCGAGCAATAATCGTAGAACTGTTGTAACATTTCCATAAAGACCGTACAGTCAGGAAAACTGCTCACACGACTTCAGGACAACCGCGGCTCACATTACTCGACTTCTATTATACATGACATTATACTATACATTAATCAAGGTTAGTACAAAACTTCAACTGGCAAAATTTTATAAAACAAGAATTAATAGGCACTGTACCATAATTCCTATAAAATAATAAGCGATAATATCTTTAACGTTTAAAAAGAATTATCGAAATTTAAAGGATAAGAGTGATGGCGCGTTTTGTATAAAATCCTAACAAAGTTCAAACCGTTCATTAAGTTTTAATTGAGCTTTGTGAAAACGGTTGAACGAGAAATATTCGTCATCATTTTTGCCAAGCCTTGCTACGAAGCGTATATGTACATACCTACATATAATAATCTGTACTGAATGCTTAATAGAAGCGTAAAATTAATCATTTCAAATTTTGCGCGCTCAGAACAAAATTAATTTATTATAATGTTTGCGGTATCATATAAGATGCGCGAGTATTAACTAAAATGTTCTTCGTATGGCGGTGGAGCGCGCGGTACATTAAATGTTGAACAGCGGCATTATACAAATTTACTTGCGGATTTCAGTTTCGTGTTGGATATACGAGTATGCGAAATAATGTCCATAATGTCCAGATACCATCGAGAAGCTTCTCGTATAAAGCACGCGACCATTTTCTGTGAAATCGCTCTGCACTGGGTACATTATATTTATCTCACCTGCTATTTCAGAATACCAAGTAAACCAAATTAATAACCGTTTATCCATCCAAATATTCAAGACGATCTATTTGTATTTATAGTAAGTAAATCATGCGTATAAGGTTTATTAAAAATCATCTAATTAGTATGTAATTATTTACTCTGTTCACAGGCAATGTTTAAGGATTTTTCTAATTTTGAACTATCCATTGTTCCATTATATTTCTGCCGTTCTTTGCCGTGTGATAAATAATACAGTGCCGTAAACTCGGAGTCTTTCACGTCTTGTTGTCTTATTTAATGTAATTATTGTACTTCACGGTCACTACTTTCGCAAGACTATAGATAGCATAGTACCGAGTGAGATATAGAGAACAAATGGAACTTTTTTCCCTCGGCTGTATTGATGATTCGAAACAGACTGATCATCATTTATACCAGAATCTTCAATAGTTTAGAGCCGGAGGGGCTCTGATGCTCTCATTTGCCGTTGACAGCGAAGAGGCGGGCCGCACCTGTCACATTCTAGTCTTCGCAACGGCTTTTATATTCTTCACCCCAACAATCGATTGATTGGACTCACGGAAGATTAATTATGGCTGTTATATTGCTATTCTATGTAAAAATAGACAATGGTAATTATCCTATACATTGCAGTATATTTTTATACTCCATATACCCGCAAGAGCGTGTACTCAAAAGTTCACGATGGAGTAAGCTTCCGAGCCTCCTTAACGTTAGGGAGGGTAAGTAAGTATATTGTCGCGTGGAAATATGACAACGGATACAAATAAGTGAAAAGTATTTATTGGTACTAAAACTATCATCGCACTTAAGACAAAAGCAGGCACAGGTAAATATGATTCCCTATTCAGACAATCATATTAAATGTTAACTACATATATTCTACATCTTGTGCGTTAAAACAAACATTTATTTATTCTACCATATACAACTAACATTACAGATTCAGCAATGTGTTTAAAAGCTGCACAACCTTGTGCTGAGAACAAATGCTTTTTTTAATACTAAGGGCAGGAGATAAGGGATTCTCTGTAAGGCTAACACAGTATCGTTCTGCGGATGATTACGTAGCTGTTCCTAATATTTTCAAAACTGCCGTATACCCATAGAAGTTACTTTAATATTTTTGATATGCATCCATAAAATAATATTTTTATTAATGTACATATAACAAGGATGTTTGTACAGTTATTTTTGTATTATGTTGTCCATCATGATATAATATGAAAACTACAAAATATCTGATTGTGGCATTCATTTCGCTCGCCCCCCTGTTAATCGACTAAATAATTCCTGCACCTACCAGCGCTGGTGTGCGCCTGGTGTTGTAGATTGTTAAACGGTACGTGCACGTAATCGTCTTTGCTCTAACTGGACACGCACGTAAGATCCGGCCACGGCGACACACTCGCAGATTGCGTCTATTATTTATGGCGAGCGCTCAACCCCCGCAATTTCGATTCGGAACTTCCCTTCCTTCCTTTTATTCCAATTTCGCAATGTTAAAAAAATACGACGATATTATTGGACAAGTCAACTTATGACCCGACCCGCGGTCAAGCGGAAGGGCTGATTTTTATTTCGGCACGTGACGCTAAACTTTTCCAGTTGTACTGGCGGTGTACGAATAAATTAAAACAAAGAAGCCAACGATGTTGATATTCCAAATATGCTGCACTGTTTTCGTTGAAAAATCAGAGAGGGCAACGCATAAATTAAATTCCGAGACGTTCTCTCGTTCGCAACAGGGTGGTTTCTTTTTTCGTATACTACAACAAGAATATAATAACGAATGGCTGTTTTCATCCATTTCCTTTATATAAAACAATGGACGAGAAAATTTAATAAGAGTGCCCAATCGACAAACGGCAACATCTGTATATTTAAAACGATATTATTCTTATTTGGATTTTGTAAAAGCTTATATTATTTTCACTTCTTTCGCATCGTTATTTGTTATTCAACAGGGTACGTTTTATGCAGGCTAATATCCGCTACGAATACTTAAAAAACTGTTACCTTTTGCTGTATACTTTTGTACATTAAAAACATTCTTTGGCATTTGCTTATTTTCTTTATAAGAGGTACAATTTACGAAATTATGCTTCCCGTTTGTTTCAAACAATAAAACATTACATTACACAGAATGTCGCCCTGTTACGGCGTAATCATTTTAAGACTTAAATGCATGAAAGTTTAAATGGGAGTTGACCTGTTTGCAAGCATAGCGAGCTGGATTTTTGCATAGGCCCCATTTTAACTTACCATCGCTTACATATTTATGAGTCTTGTTTCAGGCGAGCACAGAGCGAGGCGGAGATCGCAGAAAGAAAGTCAAACATTAATGAACGCTTAAATATTCCGGACGTGTGAATAAAGAAATGTATTTTTACATCATAATAACCTGGACCTTGGAATTGGAAGCATTGGAATGTAAATTAAACAAGCTTTATAAGGTATAAACTGATTACGCAAACTTTGAACGAGAATTAGTTACGTGAAGTGCTTTGCAGCGTATTTTGAATCTACTTTTGCATTATTTACGAGTGCTATTTCGCACGGACGGTCGGTCGTGTATTAAGTACATTTGGCTAGCGCTTGTATTAAAAGGCTTGCGATCTAGGTTACTACGTAGTTGCAACTTTAATTTTTAAAATTGGAAATTATTGTGTAGCTGCATACTTAACACGAGACAGGAGATCAAAATAATTCATGCCAACAAGACAATGCAGCTATTTGAGTTTCCATTTAGCATCTGTCATAATTACCGATAGGTCAATGGTTATTGTAAGATACATTAAAACATTTAGCTTAACCAAACAAACAGTTTAGGGTTAACTAACTAAGCATCGCCCACTACTGCAGCTACTTTGACCAAAAAACTTGATGTTTCTTCGTCAACGTGCACTGGAGCAACGTGGCGAGATATTGGAATATAAATATCATTGCAGGCGGAGCGGTACAAATCGAATAGTGCTGTTTTATCAAAATACTGTAGTAGAATAAATATGGTGAATATTGACATTATACCGAGAGAGTTCAGTGTTCGAGTTAGAGTTCAGTGACAGCTGTGTTGCAAACTGAGGTCAAAGTTTAAGATACTAGTGTCTTATTAATCATCGGTTCCGACAGTTTGCGCATCTAGACTGAAAACTAACAATATCGAAAATCCCCACCCTTGAAGGCATTCTTAACTTACATATGTGTACATCTACATTATTTCTAGAGTCCTCTACGAGTCCATTAGGCTGTTCTCAAGAATATTACGAGCGTCTCTGTTTTTATACGAATATAGTAGAGAAAGAAGGATTTAACCGCAACTGATTTAAATGAAATAAACCTACTTGGTTCTGCGGAAATCCATTTATACTCGAGCTGCAGTTCAAAGGTGAAACCACTATCAGATGTGCACCGGACGTTCCTCTCTTTGAGTTATGGCCGACCAATTCCGGGGAATGTATTTCCGGTGTGTGGCCGCGGTTAGCCGACACTGGTCAGCTAATCGCTCAATGAATCATTACTAATCACTGACTTATGTAGATAGCATGCAAGCAAGTAGAGAGTATGATGTCCTTAGAGCTGACGCCTCATTAATACGTAACGAGAAGAAATACTTTTATTTGTAAATTTAAAAAATCATCAGTGTACCACTGATGAGTTTTATGTTCATACGAGTATATTTACAGTATTTACGTTGGTAGCAGTGTCTATCGTAGACTATTCGAGTATAAATGATTAAGTGAAAGAAAATTGTTTAAAACATAACGCTGGTAACGCTGGTAATGATTTCATTCATGCAGCAGATTTTTATAGCTTAGCGTTAACTTCTCCAAGCGGTTCTGCACATTCTAACCTAGCGATACTCCGCTGACATTGTAGATTAGATAATCATTTTTTTCAATATTGTGGAAAATTTTGCACAAATATAAAAAAAATACATTTTTCGGTTAATGCTCACACGTTACGAGTGTTTGCTATTGAATTTAAAAGCTGTTGTCTGAAAAACCACCCTCGAAACTCCTTTCCAATATTATGAATATTAAAAACTGAATTACATTCATTACCGTAAAATAACGAAGAAAGTTATGCGTTGCTATTCAATTTTACCACGCGTTATAAGGTAATCAATTTTCACGGAAAAAATTGTAATCACAATGTTTAAAAATCTTTGTTCTCAACTTTATGTAAATATTGTTTAACGGTTTCTTTGTCAATTAAAAATCAGATCGAAGTATCAACGAAAACAGAAGTATATAATGTTACGTATTGTAGAAATACTCGATATAATTTACTTTAATTATACACTTTTTGTTAATTTTTTTTATTGTTTCGTCTACATAAAGAAGAGATCTGTACCCAACTCACAGATCATAAATGGGCTGATAAGGATGATAAGTGCTAATATTATTATGTTTCTTTACCTTTATGATTATTTTTATGGTTTGGATTGTTTCAAAATAAAACGTCGCTCGATTTCTTTACGTTTTATAGCTAAACAGAACAGTTTGTGCCGTTTTGTGGGGGATTGTTCTAAATAATTACCTACGTGCAGGCTGACCCCTCGTTTTAATTCGAGAAAGAAGAAACTCCAACCGTGCGTAACAGCTTGAAGTTACAATTATTTATAGTCAAGATTTCGGCTCTTAAAAAGTTTTTCCATTACGAAACTGATCGAAACTGCAAAAGGCAGTGTAGCAGTACATGAATAGTAACGAGCTCTGATCTCATTTGGATTTGGAATTGCTAAGCGTTTTGCCCTTTTTATTTAATGAGCAATGTAATTAAACCAGTCTAATCTGATATGAATGGAATTGGATGTGACCCTATTAAAGTTAGAGGTTTAGTTTACTTACCCAATTAAATATTTGTAACAATAGTACTCTTAAGCACCGTGTAAGTATACATAAATGTTTCAACATAAAAAAAAAAACACTTATCTTTACTTTACTGGGTTGCAACACAATTATAAGAAGTACTTACTAGTTATTGGACAAATTAAAGCGACTATTCTACAATTATTTTCAGAATAAACATATCCTTCAAATTCACAACACACGCACGTGAGTTTTGTTGCTATTCGTTTTTAACAGGCGTTAAAAGAACTTTATTCCATTTTACATCGACCATTTCTGTTTGACGAAAATAAGAACGAGCAAGCGTTATATATCCATATAGTTGAAAATTTAAGTGTCTTCAGCGAAGAGAACCAGATGGTCCCGCGGTGAAGAGGCTTCGCCACCCTGCCACATAAATTACGGCTTGTCGAGCCCTTGTTACAATATAGAGAACTCAGCGACGGTATTCTGTGTAATAGCAGCCTATTAAGTCACTAGATTAGACAAGGGTATAAATTATTTTAGGGAACCCATGAGGGTCTCAGAAAAACTGTCATGTTATAAGTAGATAATGTTTTATATAGAGCTAGGTAAATGTTAAGTTGAATAGCACACATATCATTATGTATATTTTTTGTTTTTGTTGTAGTGCTTTCATTTTATATACTGTATATTGAAAATCTATCCGCTAATCAAAATAATTCCATCTATCTATACAAACACTAGAGATTGACAGAGACTAAAAATTTCCACCGGCTACGATCTTGACAAAAAAAATTGATATTAAGATACATACTTTGGGAATAGTCAAAATAAAACTTCGATACCAAACACAAATGTAAAATATTTTCAGTTGAGGATCGACATTTCCAAATACGTAATTAGAAATGAAGTAAAAAAAATGTTATTTTTATCACTTGTTGATGATTTACAATTCCAGAATATTAATATAACTCTTAGAGTAACGTTAGAGTTCTTAGAAAATTATTAGACTTGTTAGAATATTCACAGTATAGTTGTAAACAGACACAAATTTAACTTCCACGTACTGTACTATTCTCACACAGTCAAACTTGCCGCACAGCCGCTAGCTATGAGCCAGTTGAACCTTCGCTGTTATTTCACACAATTACCCAACAATCCCGCTCATGACTTTAACTCGTGATAACTTTCGCTTATTTAGTAAACTTCCGTTGACATTTGTGTGATAACATTATTGCTTCGATGATACATAGTACTTTGTATCGAACTAGTTTTCGCTGGCTGCTCCATATGTTGCGAGCATTGTATTTAGTATATTATATACATATTATCCAATATTTATAAGTTTAAAGGTGTATTATTTGTATCTTTCTCGATATCTGCTTTAAATTGAACGGAAGTACGATATTGCCTTTTTTATTTTACGGTATGCTAAGCTAGTGCCAAGTCAAGTAATTGCAAACTGTTGTATACTGAACATACATTGTTCCTTAATAGACATTTTAAACTAATTATAAGGTGTAATTACTTCATATATGTAGAATATATATTTTATTAATAACCGTTATAGGCAATGGCGTTGAAATTTTAAAATCATACCAATTTGAATTTATTTGTATATGTGATAGGTAGGTATTGGTTGGGATGGCCTCGAACTAAGAATCTAAGTTGCTCGGTTTCTGTAAGAGGCAACTTTGAAACAATTGTTCAACAAGGATAAGGACCCAAGATAGAGAATTCCCTTTTTAGAAGTGACTGTGAAGGAGCGTCTACTGGTGATGTATTACATATAGATTATAGACACGTATCTTCTATAGACATCACTGGTGAATGCAGCCAAATGGACTAAAATACAAAATATGTTAAAAAAAAAACTTTACTTTGAATAGAATTCCTTTGACTGCAGTAAGTTTATTTAATTTGATAAAGTGCAATGATTTCATACTTGTATCTAATCAAGTTTCATTTTCAGATGCAACGAATTCGAATAATGTTATGAAAATATTTATTCAACACGGTTTTCAAATCGTGGTTGATATTCGTAGATGCCGTGTCGTTTCTAGCCCCACTTTATCCAACACGCTATAAAATAACAACGTCTTGAAATTGTTCTCTGCAATTTGCGGTACAGTTTGGTGTTTAATTTGTTAGTTTATCTTCAATTGCGCCGTTTGTGGGTGAAATTCAAATAAATAACTTAATGTATGACGCTCGTAACTGGAACCTTAATGCAGCCGGCTGTTTGCGTTCATTCGTTCAGATTCCATTAAATTAATTAGTGGCCTTCGTTATCTACGAATACAGTTGTATTATACGAGTATATTGTGAGAAATAAACTAATACATACATAATACTCAATATAGCATAAATTTGTAGGTTGGGTATTGAGTGTGGGTGATTGTCACGTTTATGGTTTCTTGATCGCAATAAGAATTCTCAAGAATATATTACGCGTCAATTGCTGTACTTTACCAAATAAATTCGAAGCAAAAGCACAACGCGCAGTACAGTTTGTAGAGATCTTGTTACATTAAACCTATTCGGCGAAACAAGTTCAACATGCTTTTTACATTTAAAGCGATTTAAAAAATAATAAGAGAGCTCGGATCGTAAATGCTGGAACATTGTAAAGGCTACGGAGGCTTCTATCTCTGGGGACTCGTAGTCGCTACGGCCCGTAGCAGGGACGTAGCAACTATAGTAAAGAATCTAGACCTACGAATTTCATAGAATTGCAGACCATTGATATTATTATAATATATATAAGGGTTCGTTTAATTAAACATCAGTAATCACAGTAAAATAGTTACATAAAAACTCCACTATTTATAGGCGGAAATGCAAATGCACAGAAATGTAATAATAATGATTTATCGCTACAAGTCTTTATTTCTCTAGCGGAAAGAAATATTTGAGATATAAGTTTAGTTGAATTTCCTCAAGAATAAAATGAATTTTTATTTAATAATACATATTTGAATAATCATTAATTGCTATTAAGTTTGTATCAATAATGATATAAATATAAATCCTTGAATGAAATAAAAATAAATCGCAGAAACTCTGGATACACTTTAAGAAATACAAGTTTAAATTCCTTAGAATAACAAAATTAGTTAATACTGTGAAAATGAAATAAACGCAAGTTGTTCTACGCTTATTTTCGAAAGACTTGAGCGTTTCCTCTAAAGCCTTCTAAGGCAGTGTTGAGACGAACGTAATCAGTATCGTTCATCGCCCCACGCAACCGGTAGTTGGATTTCTTGAACCGTGAAATTTTATCAAGAGAATTAATCTCGTGAAACTTTCCCCTTGGACAACGCTCTTTTATTTTTTTAATCCAAACCAAATTGATTTCAGCTTTTTTAGACTACGACCTGACAGTCTCGAAGGTCAGCTTTGATGTTCGCCGAGATCAAAGAGATGCTTGAAAACTTGTATTTCAAATTATTGATTTCCATGAATATTTTATTGAGTGGATTGAATTAATGAAGGGGTGGTTTTTTCGATTGTTTTCATTTTGAACAATTAAAATTCTAATTAATGGTGGTGGTGAATGTTTAATATTACCGTTTTTAAAGAAAAAAATCAAAAAACATTAAATTAACGATACTGGCCAACATTTGGTCCTACATTTCTAGGATAAATAAAATAAGACCCATATTTAGTTTTACAACATGGCGAATATCTGTAATAATAAAGCCTTTTGCGTATTCATGGAAAAATCGACTTCTTGGAAAGGGAACGGGTGTTTAAAAATTGAAGGCGGAAAAATGATTTTAGTTTGTAGAAGAAACTATTTCCTTCGACGCTGTGTTCAGCCCTGTAATTATACGAGTGTTATACTACATGCTAAAGGCGTTCGTTTCCTGCACTAATAAAATACTGAAAACCTATTTACATTTAGAAGGGAAATCATATTTTCCCTTCATTTGATTAATTCTAGGTTATATATATCGACTATTTAATAACCATTTTCTTGATAAAAAAATAATAATATGGCAAGAACAAGAATTGATATTAAATAAAAAGCAAGATGTACAGACATAAATACAGGTCCATACGAAACTATCTAAAAATATGAGTTTTAACTTTATACTGCGGTACATACGAGTTAATATACTAGTGAGTAAAAAACAGAATTCATGAAACTTTGAATTTGTATACCAACGTTAGGTGAACCTTCAAAAAGCACGTATTAATATTACAGCACGACGTACGACTTCAGTTCTTCCAACGCGAGAGAAATCGATAGGATCAAAACGTCGGGAAAATAATACAGTCAATAGTACATATTATGTACGAGTATATTCACCTACCTACTACTTCTTAGGTCATTAATAACTCAATGAAAAATATGTAAATGCGTTTCGTTTGGTCGCATTTCATAAACCAGTTCTAATGGGCCCATAATATTTATAGCCTCGTATTAAGTTTCTCCGAGAGATGATGAATATCATGGATATATCTAATTTGATCATTTTGAGATCATTTGAGATACACGTAAAAATTCTAACGAATACAGTATTAAAACGTTTTACCTACATTATTTCGCCTGAGTCGGTTGTAATTGTATGTTTTGCCATTACCAAAACATAAAAGGTACATTACAAATTAAACGAGGCTCTATTTTCGTATATGCCTTTTTCCGTTTTATTTAAGAACGGATGTTTATAACGTAATGCTTTGTTCCTGTGAGCATGAAGGGCTCATAAATAAGGTTCAAGTTGTGAATATTTTATGAACGCGCCGCCATTATCGGATAGGGTAAGGATGTTCGGACGTTTCGATTGTCGAAATCTGTTGTTGTTGGGCCTTTATATATTTTTGTTGTGATTGTTTTTTTTTTGTAAAAAATGTTTTAAGGGCTACAACTTAAAGGGAATGATAATACACGTAAGTGTCCCCTGCGTACTGGAGTTGGCGAGGATCGAGAACGTGTCAAATATATACGCGTTGAGTTTAATTGATGTGAACTTAACTCACAGAATATTCTCTTAACGTACATACACTATAGGTTTCAAACAAATAGTATAATAATATTGCATAAGGCAAAACTGTAGCATTAGTCCAGCTCAAAGAATCTTGGTAGGTTTTTGTAATCTCTCTACTCTAAAATTCTTTATAATCGCTGAACAGCTGAAGTGAAGGCATAATACACAGAAAATAATTTTCATGACAAATATAAATTTTTCAAGACAAAAATTGAAAGTTATAAAATTATAAGCCAAAAAACTTTTTCCATTATATGTTTCCGTTCTAAAAACATAAAAACTGTCAAGTGTCGTGCACCTAAACTGTGAGTCTTCGCACACTGTTGTGGACTGCAAAAAGCGCTCAGCTGGCAGAAGTTGTCGCTTACATCAAATTTCCGCTTTTTATACGGAGCCGGCGATTGAGAGCATTGATCCGGCGTATCACGCCGAGCGACTTATAAAAAATTCATGACCTACCACGTAATTCATTCATGACACCTCAACGCGACGCGATCACAAGCCCGTTGGACTCGGTTATTCTTATCTGGGACCATTCACAAGCACCATCAAACTTTTAGAACCTTTGTCTCATCCGGCCCCGCTATTTTTACCGTACTCTCTGTTTGTAAGAAGATTTGGAAACAAAGTGGAATAAAATGTAGCATATGTACAACGAAGTAAGTAACATTTCTCTTTCTTTTGCCTTTATACAACGAAGTGTTATATAATTCGAGCTTCATTCAATGGTTTAGACATACTTGTTCTTGCATAATCATACGTAGAAACATAGTAGATATCTAAATATAGTAACAGCAAAGTTTAATACAAATTGTAGTTACAATTGTTGACATTGTATTACAGTAAGGAAAGGGCAACAATCAGGCCAAGTGGTTAAGTAGTAGTTAAAATATATCTGCGTCACCCCAAAATAAGACGTATGTCATAAATAATACATGAATGACTCACTGTAACAATAGTATGACAAGTGTCATGCAAAATTTATTGTATAATGAATTGATGCGGATGTACATATGTATATTATTATGCTTTAATTATGTATTTGTCTAATTAGTCAAACATTTATTTATTTATTACAGCCTTACTCAATCGAAATAATCATAGTATAGATAATAACTACATATAATAGCTACATATAATAACTACATAAGAAAGCAATGACGCGTTTTAAGATGCACCACGAAATCCTACAAAACTCTATCCACCATTGCCTTAAAGATTTCTAGGCGATATTTGTCGGGGAGCTTTCAATATTAGAATGTACGCTTGTGTATTTTTTTCGATCATTTCGCTACCGATACAATCCGGGAATAACTGAAACTCCTTTTCGCGACGTCTAGAATTTTCATTACGCGACAGGATAACACGACGCAGAATCGAAAATCTTTCAGGGGCGCGGAGATTATAAATGCAAGAGCGAGCTTTAGAACCTTTTTCTATCGACGACAAGTAACGAATGTAGAGTTGAAACGAGATATGAATAAAAAATGAATAACAAATGAATATACCGGGTGTAATCGTAATAATGGGAGTGTTTAATGTAAAATTTTTGGATATTTCTCGTTTTATTTTAATAAAGTTATTATTGTCATTTTACTCATTAGATAAAGTACCTTCGATATCAGTTTAAAGTTTTTTAATATCTGTAATAGTTACGGAATAATCGCCTGTGCACACTTAACGATTACACCCGGTATATATTTTACATATACGATATTTCATTAAAATAATATTAATAGTACGGGAAATTAGATGAAAAACAGCAACCTATCTTTTTTTATATACGAGTACACATTTAACCTGGCGAACAGGAAGAAGGACCACCAGATTGTAAGTGGTCACTGTCGTTGTGTTTTGAAGAAGAGCTTTTGTCACGCCTTTATTTGGAGAGCCCCGTGTCATAGCGCTCCGGGAATATCTCTGAGGGAAGTTTATTCCACACACACTACACATACATATATGCTCGATAAGAACGAACGTGCTAACCGAACTGTGGAGGACCGCCATAGGACCAATTAAGGGATGTGTGGATGGAACTTCAATCTTCGGCGATTGGTACGACTAACTTCTCTACGCAAAAGTCCTATTGATAATAATAAATAGTATAGTATAGTAGTACAGTATAGTCCCAATAGGATTGGTAAAAATACATCACGTAATTTTCCTTTTGCGTTGCATATTTACCGTTTTTTTATGTCATTAGAAATATTGCTATGTAGTCGACAATGCGACCGACTTAAGACTTAGTTATTACATTAATGATAATTATTTTAATCGCTTGTAGCTTACACACTCGCGGTGGTACTATACGGATGGCTAACTTATCAAGAAATATTTTGAGGCCCAACAGAATGTTCAATTACTTTGGCATGTGAAAAGCAATGTCTGCTAATAGGAGCCTTGGATGCGCTAAGAATGTCGACTGCCGAACATGATTGGCGTTTTCATGGAATAACTGACGCACAGCATAACACGCATTTTTCATTTTCTTAACCAAATAATGAGGGCAGAGTTAATAAACCCATCATTTAGAAAGTATTTTAATAAGTATATCTATACATTTAATAACGCAATGTATTCATTTAGGATTTTGAATTTTTCACTTGGTCAACTTTTTATATGGATTTGAGTCTTAGAATATTTGTTTATGTATTTTGCATTTACTCATTGTGGACTCGTTGTCCACTTTGGACTCGTTGTCCACGTTGGATGCTATTAATATATGTCGAACTAAATGAGGTAGATATTTAGTAAAATTCTTACATGACAATATAAAAATATTCCATCATATTTTCATTAAGGACCTTGAAGGATTATTTTCTTGTCGACATTATCTCTTATTAATATACATATTTAGTATAGTCTGTAGTAATTTAAAATATCACGTCTCACTAATTGCTTTTCATTCCAGTCTTTGAATCTGCCAGACTGATAGAATTACGCACAATATTCATGCCGGGAATCTGAGAGATTTTTTTAATTAATTAGCATCGCTTAATACCGAACGGCGAACGATCTTTGACGTTACTATATATTTGCACCTTTAAAAGGCAACTCCATTAGTGGAATGAGCGTCGTCGGATGAATAGAGGTCATTCAGGAGATGTCGCAGTCTGTCACAAAGAGAACTGTAGGCAAAAGGAAATGAACAAACAGACAAAAAGTTGTAAGTACCCTTACATAGGGAAAGCGGTGACTCTTCTGAATGTGAGCGAGTGTTTGATTTATGTTGCTTCGGTACAATTAATAACGGAGACACATTTTCATTATTTTTTTTACGGTTTCGTACCAATTTGCTACAGCATTTAATCACTCGAAGCGGAGTTTCTATTGAATTATTTTGTAATTTAACGTACATTTCGTAAACGTAATACGCGTAGAAGTGTAACTGAAATACCATCAATGTAACCATTTTTCTGCCTGATAAAAACGTAACATCACGCCTGTAATCCCCTAAGGGGTAGGCAAAGGAGTGTAGTACACCCCCACATTTCACCAGTTA
>DWDX01001975.1:0-16501 GCA_018245675.1 Agara michaeli | reverse complement strand
CCGCCGCCCCCGCCGCCCCCTCCGCCGCTACCGCCGCCGGCTCCCGCCGCCTTCTTGGACTCGGCTGACAAATATATACAATTATTATAGATATCATCGACGGGACTATTGTACAAAGTAAGGTACGTTTTCAGCGAGTATGTGATGAAAGTGAGTCAAGTACATATGGAAAATACAATTCGTTTGTGTGGCAGAATAAAACGATAGTAGTACTGAAGGTGGAAGAGCGAGAGAGAAGGAGAGCACTCACTTTGCGGCACCTGGTGCGGCGACACGCCCAGCGCGGTCAGAAAGGGCTGGAACACGAGGTGCGCGTCCAGCAGCATGAGCGAGCCCTGCAGCGGGTACAGGCTGCACGCGGGCAGCGCCGCCGCCACCGCGCGCGGGTTCATCTTCGCCGCAGGGATTATCGGCTTCTTACTCTTCGGCTCCTGCATCGCGAAGCCATTTATGAGCTTATATTATACATTTCGAGGACATGACGTTTGATATTAGCGGAGTGTCCAATAGCAAACCAGCGGGTTGATGAGGATAACGACTAAAGTGCAAGGGGCCGAGGGTGGTTTCGACTCCTCAGTCGCATGCATCGGCGCCCGGTCTGTCACATTGTTTACATTAAACGTTTCTTTTTTAAACTATCGTTAGCTCAACTTACGACTTTGATAGGTTCCTGTTTAGCCATCCACTGGTACAGGTCCTCGCGGGCTCGCTCGCTGGGGATGTTGTCGGTGCTGCCTTGAGAGTACAGAGACGGGTTCGAGCCCACAGTAGGCAAATCTTCTTTCAAGGTGCCATAATCTAGAGACGCAATAAGTTTATATTAAAAATTAAACATTTGTTTTTTTATTTGGACCACACCCTTCAGCGGCTGCCATGCAGACAGCTGACTTGATTTTATTGAAACTGAGGTTTACAATTGACTAAAGATGCATGATGGTTAATTTTGTATACTAACTTCATAGCGATTGTACTTACCGATAAAACAAAACTGAGGTAAATATGATGTATATATCTATCTCTTTCTTACTTACTATGTATTATACTACAACAATGGGAACACACTCACTGGCGATAGCATCGTCCTGGAAGGGAGTCTTCCTTGTGGAGAAGGGCAGCGAGGGGAACACCAGACTGGCGCGGCTGCTCTGCGCGCCGCGCACTGTTCCCAGCACATTAGCACAGGCTCGGTTAGCTCACTATGGTACTATGCACTACGCGACTATGTGGATTACGCACTAAGGGTTTTTTTACAAACAATATAAAATATTTCAAGTCATCTATTGAGTTTGGAACATGTTAAGTATGATACTAACGATGCGATGAACGCACGTGCGAACGGGTCCATATTTGTATCTGGAAGGTCTAAGATAATGAACATACGATACACATTAGCTAGTGCATACTACTGTATACGATTTGAGATGCAGCTAAAATATAACAAAACATACATATGTACGGTTGAGTAGAAATAAAACTTGGAATATTATATATTAATTAAATCATAAATTTAACAACCGACTGCAATATCTAGAACTAAGCTACAGGAAGTAATAAGATATATCGAATTCAAATCAACAATGAAAGCAGTGAGCATCAAATTGGAAATCAATGATTCAAATCATGATAGAATTAGGTGGAAATATTTTAACTTACAAACACCTCAGCAATAATCACGCGGGTGAATCCCTGGCCATGTGGCATGACAACAAAGAGGATTGAGCAAGTGCTAGATGAAAAAATGGCGCAGGATCGATCAGTGTCGATAAATAGGATAAGCGAGCCTTACCTATTACCTATTATCGGCCTTCAAGTTCGGATGTACCAGTAAATAGGAGGGTATATGAATATTGTTAAAAGTTGCCATCGAAGAATCTTGAAGAAATTCTTTTCGGCTTGTGCACAAGTAGGTTTACAAAGAAAAGCTTGCAAGACAGTGTCATATCTTACATACTAACAGTGAACAAGCGAGGAGTGACTAATTCTAAACACAATAAGCTGTAAACGTCAAAACATTGCGTACAGGAATCATAACACAAACACATTAGCCGAACACAAAGTCAAGTGCAATTGCATCTGAACCGTAGCTGATGGGATTTGTGTCTTTATTTACGCACCATTACAACTGCATTTATTGGCCAACTTTTATTGTACTTTTACATGAAATTTTGCTTCGATATAATATAGAAAAACAATTATATCATTTTCAAGCTGATAAGATCGTTCTTTTTTTTTTGCTTTGGTATCAAGAGAAAGGCTCAACTTTAAACATTAGAACGCGCGGGTACCGAGCTAGCTATTCGTCAAGACACCATTAATTAATACTGATTTATTAAGCTCCATGGCTAATATTGCCGGTCGCGGTCATTGCCTCTAAAATCAGTAGTTCAAATCAACTTAATAACCTGCATCCTTATCTATTATTGGAAAGATAGCAAAACCCGTCGATTGGCCGTTTTTTAGGTTAAAGCAGTGTATAAGGGTGCGTGTACAACAAGGAGCGCAAATCCCGCAGCGCGTGCAACGAACACGTACGAACCGGACGGCGGCGTGGAGGGGAACGAGTGCGGCCGCGGGCTCGTCGCCGCCGCGCCCGCTGACACACACATGGACTATTATTGACGCGCCGACACATTTACACTACTCTATTCCGTGCTATACTTAACTACCATATATAGTTAATATAGTTATAGTTAATATAGTCGATATAGTTAATTTAATACTAACACTTTTTTTTATATAAATAAAATACAAAAGACTACTTACTACTACTTCCAATTATAATATTTACTTAATAGTAATCTAATGCCATTTTCCTAAGAGTTTGAGAAAAGGCACTAATCGCAAGAAGGAAATTTATCTAAGAAAGTTTTCTATTAATGTTATTACTCATGTGAAAACGGCTCTAACATTGTGGCAAACGGATAGACCATTGTACAGACTGACACACAACACTACATATTTATAAGAGCCAGAACACGTTTATACAAAACCGTGTTGTGACTTGTTGTGAGCGGTTATTTGAACCCAACATATAAATTTAGCATTAATTCATTATTCTTCGACTTTATCGAATAAAAAGTATCAAAGTACATACCCAGAGTAGACAATTTATCGGTATCCATGTTTAATAGCAGACAATTTTCATCCAGGACTTCATTGTCCAATTGGTATTCCTGCCATCCTTCCACGGAGTCCTATAATTAAAACAATCATCAAATCAATCATCATATTTGATCGTGTAACTACTTGGCATAGCCCGCTAGTGTTTTCTATCTTGCTATTATGAAATAGGTATGTAGTAATTGAATTTTTATTTTTATGCGGCTTTTATTTCTACAGGTATAGGTCACCTCGAGCAGGTCGGGCAGCGCGAAGGTCACGTTGAGGGGCTTCATCACTTTGCTCTTGTAGTTGTGCTCAAGCAGTAGCGGCGTGTACAGGATGTTCTTCCATTGCCGGCTCAGCACTATTACACCCTGTTAAACACATTTTCTAAGTATGTTGGTTAAAGTTGACTCAATGTGCTCATATTAGCCAAACATTACAAACTGTTTTATTTTATTTTTATAGCGGTTGAAGTGTTCGAAATAGCTTATTACTATGATTGGACATGTATTTGAATAATGTAGTTTCGAATGGGCCGTGGCCTACCTGTCGCAAGGTAGACAAGGAAGGCAGATGGCGCTCGGCCAGGTCGGCCTGCACGGCGGCCGCGTCGGCCTGCAGCGCGTATCGCAGCAGCACGGCGCACAGCTGCAGCGACGGCTCCTCGCGCAGCTGCTTAGCCATCGGCGTGTGCCGACCGTACCGACTCTGATATTAAGACCACGTATTAGTAGCACAGCGAATGATCTAGTACTAGGCATTATCATACGGAAATCTAGAAACATCACTTTGGACTTTTTTACAAGATACAATAAGGATTTATGATTTGTTAGGTTTACAGTGGATGTTTTCTAATAGACCATAAAAATGAATTACATACTAAATAAAGGATGGAATTGAAGATAGCGAACATATAAAATCAACTGCAATACCGACAAACCACACTATCGGGTCGTAAATGTTTTACAAATAATTTTTAAGCATTGGGCATTCAATAATGTTATTGTGGCACACCAATGACATTTTATTCGGGTCTTTTTGCACCATGACACGTGCTCGCATTATTAGTACACAGGGGTATGAACCGAAACAAGCCGTGTGGCTCGCGTACCTTAGGCAGCGTGTGGTGGGGAGCGCGGTCGAGCGCCGAGGCCATGAGGCTGGCGGCCGTGGCGGCGAGGCGGCGAGCGCGCGCTCGATATAGCGCCACTACTTTAATCCCCAGTCTGTTGCAAGGGTTCATCCACGCGTTTATTGCGGGTGACGCCGTGCTTAACAGGTTCCAGTCCAATCTGGAATTGAATTACCATATTTGTAATCAATACACTATCAAGTCTCTATATGACTTTCATTTAATATAAGCAATGAATGCCAGAGATTGTTATATCTTTCAGTGCCTTCGTTTATATTGGCCGCTCTGGCTACAGTGGACTAAAAGAAAACGTTGACGGAAAAGTGTTGTTCGTTTTGTCTCCAGAATTACTCTTATAGCATTGTCGTATACCTGTTATGAGGCAGTGATAGACAGAGATACGTGTAAAAGTACGAACGCAACGACTACAAATATGGACCTATTTAAAATAGCACCATATTTCCAACCTGTTTGTAACTGGGTGCAAATGTTCATAGAGTGTAATGATCATTTAACATGATAAGACCTTTATGGCACATAAATTTGCCTATAATTATACTTTCGAATATTACCTGGTAAAATCAATCTTCTTCGTAATGGGTGTACGGGGAGGCGCGGCGAAGTTGAACCACACCACCTTCAAGTCTATCGCACAAGATGTTGTGTTTCCGCCGTCCTTAGCAGGGACCATAGTTGTGGTGCTGTCGTTTGAGGGTTCGTCCGGCCCTGGGGTTGAAGGTTCTGGAGGAGGTGGAACCGGAGGCGGCTGAGAACTGCCTAAATTGGGAGTACTCGGCTTTGAATTTGATTCTCTCTTCCTGAACAGTTCTTCTATACCAGAGGAGCGGTAGCTTTTGGTCTTCTCCTTGTCTGGCTTAAGTTCCTCAGCAGACTTCACAGACTCTCTGCAGCTTTCGCTGTCAGTTTTAACTGGTTTCTTTTCTTCGTTCGGCTTGTGAGATTGAGAGTGTTGGGATACCTTGATGGACACCCCCTCTAGCCCACATTCAAACATGATGTAACCAATGGAGTTCTCCTTCTGATTGTCTGGGGCTCCATTTTGGCAACACTGCAAAGGATATGAATAATGGAATGAAATAAAGAACTTTTGATTGCTGAAACTTATTTCTTTACCTTTAGATAAGAACATTTATTAAAATACTTACCATGGACTCGCATCCCTTCGTGCACGAGTCTGCTCTGGTGAACTTGAACGATACTTTAGAATGTTGACAAGGAATGCCTGTGATAGTTGCATCTTTCAGCTGGGATGATTCATTTCTAATGCGTCGAAGTTGCCCGTGGACTTTGCCTGCGTATCAAAAACCAAAGTCAATGAATTTTATTACAAGTCTACATTTCACTATATTGAAATCTTCATGTTTCCAGCTTACCAATATTTAATGTGATGGTAGTGTCTTCGCATTGCTGTTGAGATGTTTCTATATAAACTGGTTCTCCTCTTTCCGGTCCCCGCTTCCGTCCAGAACCAGAAGTTTGGGCCGATATCAACGCCCGGGGTCCCTTCATGATTCCTAAAGACTTCTTACTACCCAAAGCTCTCATTGTAGGCCGATAATACAATTGTACTGATTCTAGAGTCTTTTTAGAACTGACATATTTAGCCACTACATTTTCTATGCACACTCCAAAAAGAGACACGCATGTCAAGTCTTGAATATTGTCCAACGCAGAGAACGATATCATATCTTCGACGACTGATGATTGAATGAATATAATATTTACTTTTGGCACTGTCAATGTAGCTTGCAGTTGATCACATATCGTTTCTTCGTATACATTCGAATTCGGTATAGTGGCAAGTTTGCATTTATCATCTTTTTCTAACAATATGCTGGACTCGTTTCGCGCTTGCATTTGTGGAAGCCAGTTTAACACGTATTGACTCTGCTTTAAAATATTTGAAGTCTTGACTGAAGAAATGCAGAGAAGACGCAGATGGTTTATAACCGTTATAGGATGTACGTTTGCAAAGACCGGCGTTAGGGACTCCACGAACTTCTGAGTACTTTCTAGGACTAATGGTGTTAACATCACGTCGACTTCACCACGAAGTTTCACGAAGAGGCCACTTTTACTGTCACTTGTCGTTGTCGCTGTAGATGCTGAACTCTTGTCGGTGGCAGTTTCTTGATTATCCTGCATACTTTGCGGCAGCTCCCACCAGCCTTGGGAGTAGGGATGAGCTTTAATTTGTGAATTAAAGTGGGGTGTCAAATTTGTAAATGGACCGTGTTGGTTTTGATTGCCGTGTCCATCCTTCTTGGGAACCAATTTCAACAGATGTAGTTTTCCTTGAGAGTCAAAAGTCGGTAGATATTTTTGTCCTATATAAACCAATGAACCATCGTCAGCCCTTTTAAACAGCGGCAACGTAAAAACGTCGGCACCCGTAGGCAAGGAGCAAGTGGACCAATTTAAACACTTGTACTGAGGCAAATTATTGATGTAACTCGACATCAGCAGTGGAGAGTCTACTATGGGTTTATTGGTCTGCATGTGAAGATTGACAAGAGTCATGTCCTCTTGAGATGATATCGCTGAAATAAATGAAGTAGACGATACTGATCCACTTTCTGAATCCGGTTGTACGCCAGCACTCATATTACTAATTGTGTCAGGTCCATCAACTGCCTCTGACCGAGGAATAGGTGCGGTCCATTTTTCATTGGTTATATCGTTAATGCCAAAAGAACTCTTGTCTTTTGGATTGCTATGACGGCTGCCGAATGAATGCTTCAGACTAGACGACCGACTGGGGAACTGATCTTCGTCTGCAGAAAAGAAAGCTTCCGAATGATTCTCGCTGGTAATTGACATAGTTCGTTGAACCTCTTGATTTAGAGCTTCGTCATGAGGCGGCTGCGAGTTAAGAGAATAATGGGATTCAGACACAGCTACGGTTCTAACTGGTACTTTCGGTACTGTAAAAGCATCATTCTCAGTTGGGCCAGACTTTTTCGTTATTACTTGGCCAGTATCTTTAGCCCCACAACTTAATGCAAGCTTGGAATCAGAAACGCTACTCTCCATTTGTGGAACGTTCAAAATTGTTTTATTGAGCTTAGAATCGCTGTCGATTTTAGAGGTTCCTAAAGGCACCGTAGAATCCACTAATCGAGCATATGGAACATCACTTTTGGTGCTAGAAACAAGAACATTGTTACTTCCTTTGCTTGCACTTGTATAAGAAAATCTTCTTGTTAAACTCCGTCTTTCGGCAGTTTGTGGCGACTTGTTAAGGTTTTGTGGCAGTGGAGATGGAATAAGAGTCGACACATTTGTAGGTTGCAAGCACACATTGAGGCTATTGTATGGCGGGGTATGAAAAACAAGGTTACCTGGGTGTAATAAGCTTTGCCCATAACCGTATTCACCAGGAGATGTTTCAATTATATTGAACATAGCTATATTTATACCTTCATGAAGATCAGAGGGACTCGGCTTCAGGAAATTAGGACCATTTCTATTGGACCCGAAAAACGCGCATCCTCCTGTACATCCACACTGGGAACTTTTTCCTTCATTAGGCCACAAAAACCAGAGTCTCTTAAATTTATCGTCGTGAAGTTTCAAAAACTTCTGTTGTACTAAATGTAAGTTCTTGGGACTTTGAGGCAAAGACGAAGCTGCTTCTATCAATACTGGTCCAAAAGACACGGAACCGACACCGACCCAGTTTTCACTATCAGGTTGTTTATTCTGACTGCTGCTGTTGCTACCGTTGGAGTGGTGATGGGTGTTCGCTTGCATATTTGTCTGAGTGTAAAGGGCGAATTTTAAGTTCGGTAACAACCCAGTTACGCCTGTACCGAAACCAGATCCATGCAAATTGCAAAAACTTAGCCTGATTGGAGATATCCAGGATTGGAGTGTTGTGTTCGAGTCGGCAATATAGATATCAATCAGATCTATTGCCACGCGTATCATTCGGTACTTGATCTCATTGGGGGATGGGCATCGGTATTTCAATATGGCATCTGTTTCAGGACACATCACACTATTTAAGCCGTGGTGGCACTGTTTAGTGTTGTTAGGAGGAACCAACTCGTTTTCACTGTCACAAATAAGCAACAGGAATGTTTCCAACGATGAAATAACTTGATACAATTGAGGTAACGTCATTCTTCCCGTCAGTTGGCCTAACTGCAGCTCCATCATCCAAGCGTACTCTACAGTGTCTTCTTCAACTGATCGATTCGTGTCGCTAAAGAAACCATTTCCTCGTAACTGAAACGAGGAAAGCATTAAATGGCCCTGCTGTAGTGCAGTAGGAGTAGTATTTCCATTCGAGCTAGATCGAGAAGTACTATTCGATGAAATGAGTATCGACGGACTTAGAAGAAGTTGTAACTTTGTCTCTCTAAAACTTTTGTCCATTTCGAAACCAAATCTTTCTATCAGTACAACGGGACAAGGTGGTTCATTTTCGCTGCAATTTTTCACAAGATGCGCCTGAATGTCGTGTATTATTATTGACACGCTGACATCGAGCGGCCTACAGCGTCGCGGGTCGAACGGACCCTTGCCCGAATCGCTAGAGTCGTCCATAGAAATTTCAGTATGCTGGTTGATACTGCTTCTATCATTCATTTTTGCCGGGTTTTCGCTGGACCAGTAATACGTGTCCATATTAGGAGCTTTTTGCATATCCGTAAAGGTTTGATCTTCGCCAAATATGTTTTCCAACAAATTCATAAAACTTGTTATAATTGTACCATAAGCTAAAAGAATAGAAGGTCCAACTTCAAGTTCGACGCTAACTTTGTCCGGCGGCAGCGTTGTGCGATCAAAGTTATTACCATCCATCGCCCAGTTGATCTGAGGCTGTTTTCGCATTCTCGGTATTCTCATTGGTGATAGAAGAATTTCTTCCTTTTCCGGTGTAGTTATGTCTGCTTGCGGTTCAGGTCCCAATGGAGGAATAGGATGATAGTTATATCTCACACTAAGAGCTACGATCGGAACCGACCAGCAATCTACCCATCCCTGGCTTTTGACACATTTTCTTCGCCACTTTGAGGCTTTTAACCGACACGGTACCAACTTCATATTTTTATCGATGGATAGAAGAAGGAGTCGCGATGTGTTCACTTCGGGTAAGTACAGGCTCATATCTACTGCCTCGCCCTGTACCCAGATCTTCAAAGGTATAACATCCGGCAAGAAATCGATAAACGGAAGATCAAAGGACACATCCAGTAGGTCTCCACAGAAGGCAACGTGGTTATTTTCTTGATTGGTGGAACTGCAATCCACCCAGTTGTATTGATTACTTAGAGTCACAACTTCGCACTCCTTTAACAGAATTGATATTTTCCAGGTATACGGAACGAAATGAAGTATATCGGGCCGAGACTTATTTGACCAGTCATTTGTAAGATCTTGGAAAAAATCTATATGGGTGTAAACAAAATGTGCCGTCGCTTTGCATCCTGTTAAGGATAGTTGCCAACTTTGATGGTGATTCCATACCAAAGGGTAGTGACATTTCACTGTATATTCCAATGTCTCGCTCTCAGCCAAACTTCTGTATTGAAGACTTGTAGTTGCTTCAAGATGTAAGAGTTGACCAGTTATTTTTGTTGTATACCCATCTTGTAATACAATCCAAGGCAACGTCACCTCTAAATATGATCCGGCGCCGATGTTTATATGAACCGCATTCGTTTCTTTGTTTTTAGTAAAAAGAATGTCTATCGTAGCCTCATTTAATGTTGATAATCTGATATCGAAAGATTGCATTTGTCTCCTGTCGCCGGGCTTAGGCTGAGGGGTGACCTCTAAGTTTTTATAGTTCGGTGGGAAGAAAAATCTAAACAAGTGATCCCGCTGCCTATCTGCCCAAGGTCCATAGCTAAAATCTGTGCCTTTACCACATTTTATGTCCACTCCCCAGATGGGCGGAGCTGACTCGACGATATCGCCATTCGCAAGCTGAAGAAGCACAGGCTGTTCAGGCACAAGGCCCGGTTCGTCCATGTAGAAATAAACTTCGATGTAGTTCGAGCTCATAATGACAAATCCTTCACCCATATATCTAGGCGGTTCATCCACCATTGATGTGTAGTTTGGACTGGGTGCAAGCATAACCTTACAATTCTCTGCTTTAGCCTTGACAAAGTGCATTAAATGATCTAAGCTGGATGCCGGTGGTTTTGTACTGTACACTACATGTGCCTCTTCTACGCTTATTGACAGCGTGGTGGGAACCAGACGATTGCCGAATACAACTCTGCTAGTACAAACGTCGATCTTTATAACGGGGATGAGATCGCGCCACGTTCTTGCCATCGCCGCTTCAGACCTCACAGTGTCTTGAGCTCGTCTCCTCTTCTCATTGGCATCGTTCATTGCTTTGTCGCGATCGGCCGAGTCATCTTCATTCTGTTGTTTAACAACGGGCTCTAGTCCAAAGGTCTTTTCTAGTTCACTATATAAATCACATCTGTTATAAAAATGTAATTCAAAGCCATTCAACATTATCGAGAGACGAGTGTCGGAGTGTGACAGATCTGCAAAAACATACATCACAATTCATTAAACAATATTCAACAATAAAATACTGATGCTATCAAATTCCAAAATATTTCATAGGTCGTATTTCATGCCTGGTAAGGATAATACAATAAACAATTTTTGTTTTAATTAGTACATATTAAGAAGTTGTTATGCATCAGCACTATAATAGTATCAGTTATAATCCTGTTTACCTTCCGAAACATCTTTGGGCACGTACGATCGCCACCACCTAAATATCAGATACCCATCTTGTATGCGCAGAGTGTAGTCATAGTTTATGTAGACGATATCGCGAAACATGATCTTACCGGAGAGTGCATTGAGAGTGAACGAGCCTGTAAACAACCATATCAATATTTTACATATTGTGTATGTTTTTAAATATTGTGTTCTAAATAAATGATACCTAATTGACATCAACACAAATTTTAAGTAATAAACTTATGTGGAACTACTATCCGAAGTTGATGTCTAGCTAATAAACAGATTTAGCAATAATGTATGAAAATAACATGTGGGATAAATTTAGATAATGTCATAAAAACCAGCAGGTATAGTATACAGAAACCCGTGTATAAATGTAATAGATATAGATAGAATAAAAGTTTGTTATTAAAGAAATAGTTTACGTCCCTAACAATACAGCTGCATTTGATATAACTATCATTTACAAATAAAATGTGTATTTTTATTTATGGTGTACACATAGTGTAAACAGGATAACAGAGATAACAAAACAGCGATATTTATCTTTAGAGTAATCAATACATAATTTGGATACGAATGACCTGATAGACAAATCAGCGTAACATTCCTGATATAGATCAGAGTAAGGTCGGAATATTATCTTATCACAGTCATTGCATGGACAAGCGTAAGTTTTTGAAGGAAACACAATTCTTAACTTTAACAATACATGATCATGTATGAAGTGAATATTTCAGTCTTGCGAATTTTTAACCAACTTCAAAGAAGGTGGACATTTCAATAATATTTTTTTGTGTGTGTGTATATTATAAGATAATCCTGTCTGATCTAAACTAATTTTGATGATTCTATTTTTTTTATTTGTTAAAAAAATTATTTCAAGGACACATTTCACTGAAATATATTCCTTAACGTTGCATTCTTATTCTTTGTAAAAATTTACATTACTACACCTTTAAAGAGATACAAAAGAGCATATGCAGCTGTGACCTCTGAGAATCTAAATTTTCTGCCATTGCACTAAAATGCTAACTGAAATCTCTTGTTAATGCCTTCACATAGAAAAGTGAAGGCAATCTATTGATAATAGTCAGTAATGTTTGTTGCTGACCCTGTTTTTCGTCACTTATAGATAGATTCATAACATCTACAAGTGACAAAAATTAGGATTACTGGACCCAATTAGCACATTTAGTGCTGTAGATAAGGGTAATTACGGTTAACATGGTTTGGTAACAGGACTGTGTGATGTGTACTGTTGGTTTACATTAGTCCAGTTAGTATTATGTTAGTACGAGTTAGCATCTGCCCTATTTTCAAAGATGTATGGCCAGTTTTAAGCAATGATTTAGAGACCATTTCATTCAGTCAAAAACATAATTATTATTAATAACAATTGCTCCATTCCCATTTTTAATTTGAAAATGTCAATTTTGTTTATCCTTTACACAGTATTGACAAAATAGCTTTATGTGCTATTTATAGTGATATTCCTGTTGTGTGAGTTCTTTTAATTACTCCATCATCTAACAGTGAGTGTTTCTGAGATTATTCAAACCAGTTTGTATACAACCTATTGTATTTATGAAATAGACAGGTAATTAAAAGATAATTAAGAATATGAGTAATTATTGTATTTTCATACATAAAAATTCTCACAAAATTCAGTAAACTGTTCAATGTCAATTTTTTTATGATTACAAATTTACTATGAGAGAAACATAATGAACTTCAAATACCAAAGGTCAATTCAACTTTATATCTAAGTAGAACATTCATTTACTGGTGTACAATAGTAAATATCTTTTTATTATCTTAATGTACTTTAAAATGGTTACAGAATTGTAACCTGCCTGACCTGAGACTGTTCCAAACTTGACACCTAGCCTTAAAAATATCTGAATTTTTTTTTTAACTTTTAATATTTGGATGTCTATCTATTTGCTTACTTGTGTTTACAATATACACATCACAGATAATCCTGGTGCTATCAATGTATGAGGATATGTGTGTGACTTTGATTTGTTAAAAAAAAATTTTTTTTGCTTATAATAAAGTATGAAAACATTTAAGTAGACCAACACATCCTTGTGGCCTTTTAGAAGCAATATTCTAAAGAGAATAAGTTTATACTAACCAATCTTGAAATTCTCATCCTGGAAGTAGAATCTGTTAATGAGTCGAGTGAGTATATAGCCCAGAACGCGGCTATTGTAGTACGTTATGTACACAATCCACAGGATCGCCGAAGTCAACGAGACGAGGAGCAGCGCGAAGTTGCGGTCCATTGTGATCTCCGCGAAGTCGATCGACGACGAGTTCCATCGCTCCGCCACCGGCTCCTCGAACCCGCTCGAGTTGTCCCTACGAACCACGGACACACATAAACACATAACAATACACCCTTTGTGTCACTCCCTCGATCGCTTTATCGACCAAAACACTACGCAGTTTTCACCCACATGATAAATGGAAGTTGTTACTGAATCATTTCACATTTTAAATGTAAATTTAAAGTGGAAACCGATTCAGGCAGCGCACGCATTTCTAAATAATGTTTCTTATCAATTTATTTGCAATCACTAGCCCATCGTTTCGTTTTGACAGTTCGGATCGTATTATATTATAGTAGAGGATAGAGGTGTGCTGTTGAAAATCGATAGAGCTCGATGCACGATTCCGTTGTGGCATAAAAGTTGCACCGTAAATGATTATAACATTCCGTAAATATTATAGCACAATTTCAATTTTTTATAGAAACTTCTAGATTTTTTTAGTCAATTCATTTGAGCATAGTTTCGTCCAATATTTTTTTACTTCTATAGCTCTTCTCAATATCGATTAAACGTAGCATTAAAAAATCGAAAATGTAAGTATCGGAGTAATTTCTTATGAACTTTGTCACTTGACACTATTAATAAATTCGGTATTTCACTATTTGAATATTTTCAAATAAACAATGTAATAAACACACATTAAATGATATTTTAAATAAAAATACACCCCTCTGCCTACCCCTTAGGGGATTACAGGCGTGATGTTACGTTACGTTACGTTAAATAAAAATAAAGTTTTACACATTGTCTTACATAATCAATATTAAGAAACGGCACTGATATTCAAATGTTTTTTAGACTTGGAATTTAGACCTTTATTTCGGAATTTCGGTCTTAGACTTAATTTAACCTTTGTATCTACATTACATTTTGCATATTTATTATCAATTCCTGGATACATAACTACTATATAAATATCGTTGCTAAGAAACAATACTTTGTTTATTGACCTTTTATACGTAACGAGTAAATCTAAAATATACTAGATATATTTAAGACATCTCCTAATACAGTTTATTCAGTTCATAACAAGTAAAAATATTTAAATTATTTTAAAACCTACATGTAAGGATGACAGTATACGACTCTGACCCATCACCCCATGACGATCATGAAGAAACAAGTACCGAAATAGAACACGTGAGGTATTTATGCACCTTATTACCTCCAAAAAGGACTCAGAAACTAATAAGATTTATATAATAATTTAATTAATACAGTGATCATATACATACATCCGTAGGCACTATTCTCAAATTCCTGTTTACCCATGAATAATATTACCCACCATCATCTATTACCACCTCTACTAACTAACATTCTTATCGATGCCTGTTATATACCAACTGAGCTAATACAAACTAATAGTCCCATCCCACCCCTACATTCCTATAAAAGGTTGATTAAAGATGTCCATGGGCGAAGGCGGACACTTGCGACTAATGCCAGCTACCTCGCTACTCTGATGAATATTATTTAAATTTATTAAATTAAATTAAAGTTAACTTACAGTTGGACAATCCCGCAAAGGTTAGACTTCATGGCTTTTGTCGGCAAGGAAGTGCTAGCTGTGGTTCATGATATTTATATAATGTTTTACAACTTCAAGACCCACAATGAACTAATTTATGTCGCCAACAACCAGGAGAAAGGAGACGGCGTGGATGTTGTCGCAGGTCATTGTGTGCTACATAACATAAATTATATACCTATTACAATAATTGTATAATATTTTAGAACAACTCAAACACCGTTTTCTGGTCTTAAAATAGGTAGAGCCTATGCTATAATAGCCAGATGCTCATAAACATAAATACATATTTAGATTATGTTACATGCAGACAATACAATCATTCGTGCGTGCTCATCATAGAAATATTTGTTCTAAACGGTAAGAGTCTATCCATAAATTACTTCAACAACATAAAACTCATGATTTTTTGACCCTTCCGTCGCCTTTAACACAGGTGATGACATTTTGCGGATTTCATATAAAACATTTTTATAAAAATGCAGTTATAAAATGCATTTTGTATGTGATTTCGATACGTTTACAAGTTAATAATTTTTTTTAACGAAGTGCGCGCTACTCTTCCCCCTGGTAGTTCAATATGAAGCTAATTGGAAGCGTCAGAGCGACACAATGCAGTCAAAATTTATTTAATTACCTCCAATGAAGGCCCGTGACGCACAGTGAATTATGCAGCTGCACTGTCTCAATAAGCGTTTATGTCAATTTACTTTTGATTAAACTATTATTACCTACTTATTTGTAAGTATCTTTTCCAGGTCACAGATCGAATATGTTTGCGTTTGCCGAGAAGACTAAAAACGCAAGGATCTTCATAGTGAACTATCCTAATTTTCGTATTTTGGCAGAACTAAAAGGTACAACTATTTAATCATCATCTACTGTTATATTGTTCCATTGTTGGATTCAGGTGTTCCTTCATAACGAGAAGGTTTGAGACCACGCTGGCCTTTGGCATATTGGCACATTTACATAATTAAATTTACATTTATATAAGTTATTACCGAATGTATTGTTTTAAATTCTGTGAAACACACCACTCTACATATGTCTTGAAGATCATTATTAAATATCTAACTACCAAACTTTAACCAAGATAAGGTAATCTATTTATCAAGTAAATATTTTAACATTTCACATTATACCTTCTCGTTTGTTATGTATAACTTAGACATGGATGTAAACCGATACAAGGGGCTATGCATGATGGAGTGCGATCTGATCGCTGGATTCAGCGGGTTCCCTAATTACGTCGTCTCGGTGTGGAGCTGGCGCACTCACCAACGGCTACTATCGATACCGACTGGGATCGTGCGACGTAATCAGATTTTTATGTGAGTCTTCTAATAGATTTTCTTTCGCGCTGATTTTGTTATTTGAACGAAATATCTCGGGTCTCTCCAAAGCAAGTGTCATCAGAGTTTCTAAACGTTCGTGGCTCATTTCAGGGTGCATCTACACGTCAATTAATTCGGTGTCGAAATTCGTTTTGAAATACATTTATTGTTAAAAAAATCTGTTTTGATATCCAAATAGTCGTTCCTGTAGCATCGCCATTTGAGTTGGCAATACGTCTGGTTTTGGTTTCATTTAAGTAGCATATCTATTATGACCAAATTATATCTATTATATCTATCTATATATATC
>DWDX01001974.1:0-16507 GCA_018245675.1 Agara michaeli | reverse complement strand
ATAGGCTTTTGTTTCCCCGAACGCAATATAAGCCTCCAATTTTTTTCTAAATGGAACGAAGCTTATCCACAATCTCATTTGCCTGAGCCCATCCGCCTTTCCCGCGAATTATTCAATTTAATGCACATTCCGCCATTTTGGCCCATTACCACCCACTTCGACTTAATCCCCGGCAATATTTATTGGGGGTAATAATTTATCGAGACAAATTTATAAGACATTTTAAAAAATCTTTCCCCGATATTGGGCGGAATTATTAATTAATGCATTTTTTTTCAAAATATTACTTAATTTTATAACTATAACGTAAACATTAATTCAGCATTAGATTTTAGAAAGAAGAAAATTAATTCTCGCTTTAAAAATATTTTAATATCAAACTCTCGTCGTTTCGTTGAAAGAAAAATGAAAAAAACATTGACGATTCTTTAAATTGATATTCCATCTTTCAGTATATGTAGCAGCCATCTGGATTATTGCATTAACTTGTATTCTGACAGAAAGTTCCCAAAAATGGAAACACGAACGGATTTAACTCTTTCCTCACTGGAATAAAATCGATCACAGCTTGAAAATTTCAAATTAACACATGAAATATTCAGAAGTACATTTTTTTCCGACTCTTTTATAGTTCCGCTACCGGATATAGGTCTCCTCTCACATTGAAAGGGTTTTAAGCCTTAGTCTTCCGTGCTGGCCAAGCACATTATTGTCGTATAAATTGTTAGTCGATCCGAATATGAACAATAAGTTAATCTCATTCACGGCCCTCTTAACGTCGTTGTTATAAACCCTGACTGTTAAACCGAAGGTCGTGAATTCGATTCCCGCCCAGGACAAACATTTGTTTGATCTGAATATTTATTTAAGTAACTTTGAAACTCACACATTAAACTAACTGATATTATGAGGATAAACGCCCCGTAAAATTTTGTGGGTACTTATAATGCGGGTAGTGGTTTAAAAAAGGAATGCACGTTTTAGTCATCGAATACAGCGGAGGGTCGCGGAACCGAATTCCGCGACATTAAGCCTCGCTCGACATCAACTCAACGCCTCATTACCTGCTCCCCTACTACTGTTCGCCAGTCACTCCAGACTGAACCGAGATCGAAACTGCCAAGATGCTTATTGTAAGATGGAAGAAGTTTATTCCGCCCACAATTAGAGTAAAAACAACACAACGTAAAAAAAGGGAATAATAAAAAAAAAATTCAAAGTAATTTGCATGACACTGCTTGGTACGAAGCTCTTTCGCAATCGTGGGAAGTCTGATAGATACTCCACCACGCTGCTCCCGTACAGATCGGTGGAGAATGGCATGTCTATAAACAAAAAAAAATAAAAATCTAACTCAACTATGAAAAAGCTAGTTGCAAACGCATTGCTAGTTGTTACAAGACCACGAAGCGTTTGAAACAAAATATCTCATATCCCTTTGACATTACGGATAAAATTTCACAACCTTTATTGTCATAGTTCTGCTTTACATTTTAGCGTATGTAGCATCTCGCAACATTGTTCTTCTGTGTTACTTAATGTCAATTTAAAGATCATCCTGAGCTGGTTGCACGAATCTAGAATCTCCGAGACCAACTGATTGACTGTATCTACGTACCTTATAATGAATAAAACAATTTGGATTAGGTCATTAGATCTGCTTTTGTATAAAATCGGTATTAAATGTAGCACGTATGTCGTAGAAATATCCGAGCTGTTCAATATCTTTGTTATATTGAGCTACATATATTTGCAGCAGTGATAGCCTTGTGGTTTGAATTCAGCCTCCTACTCCTGGAGGTCTGGGTTCGATCCTGGCACGTACCTCTGATTTATTACGTGTGTTTTATAAGTAAAAGTTAAATATCACTCGATATAACGGTGAAGGAAAACATCGTGAGGAAACATGCACACCTTAGAGATGTTATAAATTATATAATATTTTCTGAGGTGTGCAAAGTCTACCAATTGGCCAGCGTGGTAGACTATGGCCTAAATCTCTCTCACCATGGGAGGAGACCCGGTCCAGCGGTGGATCAACAAAAGGGTAAAAGAAAAACATATATTAGTATTTTCCTTTATTGCCTACTACTTTTCTACTATAATAACACAATTAAACATTCGATCACCCTACGATATTAAGATGTTGTAGCTGATGCTTGTAAAGTTTCTCAATAATTAAAACGTAACATCACGCCTGTAATCCCAATAATTGTTACCTAATATTATAACAAATCGCTTCTATTGCAATGTAAGGATAAATTGATGTAAATGATATAATCAAGTTACTATTTCTATGCGAACCGCATCTACAGACATCTATTGACCATGGTGGCAATGCCTATGTAGCAATCCGTGCCCACCCAGGGGCAATGGGATTTACATAAACGAAACGATAAATAATTTATTGGCATAGAAGAGTCATCTATCAATGTTTCTATAAAATTCGATTCGATTTTATTTATGATCTTTGATTACACCACTGGTCTCGTGGTTGAGTGGTTAGAGACCCTGGCTGCAAAACCGGAGTTCGTGGATTCGATTCCCAACCAGACAAACATATATTATGTGTGATGAGCACGTTTGTTTGTTCTGTCTGGGTGTAATAAATATATATATATAAGTATTATATAGTATGTATATATGTATGTTTATCAGCTGTCCGGTTACCATAACGCAGTGGTTGAATCGCCTAATTTGGAATCAGATAGCCGTGTGTGGAATTGTTCAAAGAAAAATAATATTCAAATGTTACGCATTCAAGCTCTTTCAACACGATATTAACTCTATGGTTATTATAATTCTACGCACAAACATTGACTCGAGGATTAATAGGTTAATAGGGCTGTTACAACTATTTATATGTATCGCAGTATCTGAGTCACTTTGTAATTATTATGCAATGTCAGTAATACAAGGTAAGGCAAAAGTAGAAGCTTCTGGCGAAGTGGCTTGATGATCTGAGGGAGACTGCGTAAGTACTGGATCCAGAAGGTGTAGTCTCCAATGGAATGGCTATAAAAGAGATCTATGTCCAACTATGGACTTTAAAGGCGGATGGATAAAATTGAAGTGTTTAAACTCAATACATTTAGATCCTATATAATTCCAGACACAATTTTGGGCCGAGCTCTTTAGGAATAGTTCGAGAGCTTTGAGATTTCGTGTACCAAAACCGAGTTAGTTTCGAGAACCCGTGATAATCTCTATGCCAGATAATCACACCGTAAAAGCCTCGAACGAGACTTTGTCATGTAAACGAGCGATTGCCGACGAACTTGGGCCAGTGTCGCACTCCGTTCTGAGGGTCAAGTGACTCGGATGTAGCTTGATTGTTTTATTAATCAACTCCGGTTTTACACTACGATACTTCGATATAGAATGTTTAATACGGAAATATGGTCTCTAAAATGATACAAACGATTAAACTTATCTCGCACCAGAACAATAAGAACATGGCATATGATTATGATATTTCATGTTTTACACTTTAATATAATAAAATTCGATCGAAAAAGTTAAATGGCTAGTCCGATTTTTGGTAATTTTTTTGCTGTTCTTATGTGGTCTTCTAAATGGTTTAGTTATAGTTGGACCTCGTAGATGTCGCTATTGTCGATATTCGGATTTTTTTTTTTTTTTTCAACCCAATTGCTATATTTTCGGGTATCTCACAAAAAATGAGAATTTTCCAAATATCTTCACAGGGACGCAAGCCAAACCTCCTCTATCAGCTAGTACATACAATATCAATAGGAGAAAACTGAGAACAATCTTAAATGCTGAGAATACTTAAACTGTATCATCAAACGAAATTGAATATCAAAGGGACTTGTATTATTCAGGCGGAATGTATAAAACACATCAATATGGCGATAAATCTTTGTCGAAACATTAAGAATCACTTAGGGCCAAGACGACGTCCCGTCATTTCCATAGCTGGGCCTTTGTGATGTTAATCAACACGGACCCCTAATGATAATGTTCCGCTTAACACAGCTCTCATTACAATATCCGACTACGCTTTGAGTGCGCCTCCATTTGTCAAAGCTATTGAGTGTCATAGACTGTTAGGTTCTACTATCACTTGCTATATCGGTGATGGTAAGCTACTCAAATTAGAGTTCTTCATAAAGCTTAGGAGGTTGTAGTCTTCTCATTTTAAAAGACACATGTCTAGCTGTGATACGATAAAGCCGGCCGTCTCTGGATGTGGTTCTTGATGATGAGGATGCCTTGAATAACCCTCGAACAAGCAAACAATTACGGGATTCAGAATATGTTGAAAATGCTATTCAAACTCCGTAACATTTTTTCATTGACCTCTGCACTGCTATAGTACAGTTGTAAACAAAATTGCTTTCGTGTGCTGTACAGGATCTGGATCTTGACTTAGTTAGTTAGTACTTGTGTCGTTTAAAAATATTGAGTGAGTTCAGACATTGGATGAATGACCGTCAGACGAAATAATAATAGTAATATTGAATTATTCAGTAGCTAGTAAAGGTCTCAATGAGAAGATGTGGGCTAAAGTATCAGCCCAACCTACAATAACGCTATAAGACAAAGTAAATCCCAATCCCTAGTAAAAGATAATATGTATAGTCCAGAGGGCATTACCTAAGTCAAGAAACAACAGTCACAGCATTAATTCTTTTCAATTAATTATCCGTAGAGTTCTAATGCTCGTCTTATGACTGTAGACAGCTAAATTACTTAGTGATATATATAAATTATCTAATGAAATAACATACTTAATATGTAGTATAACGATAACAAAACAATTTCATTGCACAATTGCAAAGGAGAGACGATATTTAAAACAGTATTTAAACTGTAATTGTAAATTTTCCATACAATAAAGTGATTTCCAAATTTTTAATTAATTTCTCAACACAAAACAATCCAATTAATAAAAAAAATGTAATGTAACACAGTATTTCAAGATAGTGGTCCAATTTATTGGTATGATTTACCAAGACTGCGGGACCTTGTAACAAATTCATACATTATGGTAATACATTAAGCACATGTATACACATATATGTACCGGATTCCTTAGGCATATATGTATACGGGTATCACTTGGTACGTATAAAACGGGTAATTAATTAACGAATTGTAACGTTTGTAATTAAGGTCAGCTAACAGACGATCTGTTAACGTGCTTGATCCACCTGCGGGCCTCAGTTATCGAGAGTAAAAAAAGATTTCGGCAGAATACTTTGGTGTTGTGAAATTTATGATCAGGCTTCAAACGTGGTTCTTCTATTGAACCTATCATCTTAGAGTCCTCCCAAAAGCTTATACGAGTCAACTTCGTGTGAGAATAGACATTAAAGACGTTGGTGATCGATATTTTACCAACACATTACCCAATAATGCTGATATAAGTACCTCAAGGCTCAGTATTTCACCAGTACTTTGCATACTTCAAATCAATGCCATGTTAGAACTAGGTGACATAATGTGTATTTATGTGGTGACAATAGAGTATACTTTTCACACCATCTATGCTTCTAAGTCGAGGAGCAAAGAATTAGACAAGTGTCTATAAGATCTACAGAGGAATAAATTTATTCCAATTCAACCAAACGCATATCACGCGATTTGCGTTTAGAATTAACCACCTCTTCATTAATAATCATTATTCATATAATAATTATGAAGCATGTTATATTCGGCCTTAATCAAATCAGCAGCCTTCTCGCCTATCATCATGGTAGGGGCGTTCGTATTACCGCTTGGAATCAGTGGCATTACTGAAGCATCGACCACCCGCAAGCCTAGGATACCATGAACTTTCAATAGCTCATCAACAACACCATCCGATCCCATGGCGCAAGTCCCAACAGGGTGAAGTAAGCTTGCGATGGCGTTCTTAGCGTAGCATTTCCAATACTTGTCTGAGCCCCATGTCAAACCTTCACATCCTGTTACACGCAACTTCACTATTCCACCGCCAACTTCTCTGTAAAAACTAGTTTTAGCCAACTTGGTCATAAACTTCAAACCGTCTGCTGCTATATCAACGTCACGTTTGTTTCTAAAATAACCCATCTTTATCAAGGGATCATCAAATGGGTCCCCGCTTTTAATTGTCACTTCTCCCCTGGATAAGGGATGTAAAAAAACGAGAGATGTCAGATCTAACTCTCGAAGCAAGTTAGCGCTGCTCAAGGAATCACAAAATGATGAATCATAATTTGGTACTGTCCTACAACCTATAGATATGGCGGGAGATGCTGAGGCTCCTATATGAACATTAAATATTTGAAACTGCGGTTTGTCCAATTTTGAATAATAAGCTGAAGAATTACTTAATGAGAAAAATCCGGTTTGTATTGGGACAGGATAAGCATCCAATTCTGTTGTGGTTAATAAATATTGCACTGCTGTTTGTATTCCTAGTCGCCCCGTAAAGGCGATCGGTGTAAAATGATGATCTTGTAGATTCTTCCCAACAGGCAAATCTGCTAAAACTTGGATATTAAATTTCGAGAGGAGATCCTTTGGTCCTACGCCAGATAACATTAGAAGTTTCGGTGAGTCAATAGATCCTGCTGACACAATGACCTCCTTATCTGCATATACATTTATAGTCTCTCCAGTCTTCAAAAGTACTTTCACGCCTTGCGTTCGTGATGTGATCGGATCAATAAGTATTTTAGTTGCTCTTGCATATTTCGTTATATATAAATTCGTTCTATCTTTTATGGGTCTCAAGTACGATTCGGCAGTACTAGACCTCCGCCCATTAGCAAAAGTAAAATGGGGTCGAGATGCACCATAGATTTCCGGGCCGTTCATTTCCAAAATTTTCTTAATGCCCAATTCCTCTAACGAATCTAAAAACGTTTCACTGACTTTTGTAAAGTAACTATTGGTTATAGGCCTTGATACAGCTACGGGGCCATCAAAGGAATGAAGATAAGCATTTCTTGGGTTCTCGAATACGGACAAATCGGTCATGCGTTCCAGTTTTTTGAAATACGGCAGAACTGAACTCCAACTCCATCCAGGTGCTACTTGGTTCCAGTCATCGTAGTCTGCCGGCACACCCCTAAAATACACTTCATAGTTGTTCGAGGAGGAGCCTCCTAACATCTTTCCCGTGGTCATATACAAAATTCCATCAGGATGACTTTGGCCAGTACCTTTATCCAAATATGCGTTGTAATTCCAATCGTATTCCGTGTGTGATAACGTTGCAAATAAACTTGGTGTCTGTAACGGATTAAACAAATTAAGAATACGTTTAAGATAACGTTAACTCCAAATATATTCAGCATAGCATTAAAGTTATCAGTAACATAATTGTGAAGTACCTTGTTTTAAAGGAAACTACGGAAATATTGTTGAATTCGGTTGAGTAAAATTTTTTCTAGATAGGTAGGTATTGTGTCTTACATTATTTTGTTCTATCATCAATAGTTTTTGTACCTACCGCACGCGATGTAAAGAATTTTATAGGTATTTCATTTATACTTTGGGTTACAATATTGTAGTTTTAAAATGTAGCCTATGTCACTTAGTGATACCGTAGCATTACACTGGTTGGAGAATTAAAAAAAAACGGATCAGTACTTTCGAATATTACCACCTCGTATATAAAATCTTACTCAGAATTATAATATTAATATAGAAGTATAGATAGTGGGATACCAACCACGCTAGCAGCCGGAGGGTCTCCACCTGCCTCCAGCAGTAGGACCTTCCACTGATAGATCTCGCTGAGCCTGGCTGCGACGATGGCCCCAGCCGATCCGCCCCCTACCACCACGAAATCTGCTCGAAAACCATCTGTAACATTTGTATTATATTGCATTCTGTATTTTCTCTTTTTTTATTGTATATACTGAAAATAGACAAACGGGTTACTGATTATAAGTGGTCACTGTTGACCATGGACGTTTGCAAAACTACAGGCGCCACCAACGAAAAGTATGGGAAAAAACAACATCAATTCAAATTATATTTAATTTCTTTAAACGTAATTTGATTTTGTTTTCAAAAATCTTGTAAACGGCCCGTTGACTTGTTTGTGGTACGCTACATGAAGATTATTTTTTGATTATTTAAAATAAATTTATTATTTACCTTTTAAATTATACGACTCTGGCCACCCGGCAGGCATGAAAGCCTGGGATATCGCCAGCATTTGTAGCAACCATCGTATAAAAGGGTTGTTACTGTGAGTCTGCAATAATCCTAACACATTGTTCACCAATATATTCAAATTCATTTTTATTTAAATCTTTTTTCCATGGCACGCAACGAAAATCACAGGGAGTTATATGAAACACTACTTATTATCAACTAACGTATTCCGCACCAGCGTTAATTTTTTTATACAAATTTATACGATGCTACCTCCGACACTGACCGTGGCAATAGCCGCGTTCCATTCGAAATCATTTAATATTTCAAATACAATTTTATATCCAAGAGTCCATTCCACAGATTTCGCAACTACACCACATGGACTAATATAACAAAGGACATGTCGACTGCATCTATCACGCTATAAACGCTATTTCAAACTAAACATTGATCGAACCAGAGGTAATTCAATAACAGGTACCTATTCTTAACGTGTATTGAATTCGAATAGGACGATATTTAAATGGAAGCCCGCCACTAATATAGTTACTTCACAACGTAACAAACCGCGACAAGTGGAACGTAAAAAACCGGTGTAAAGTTGACGAAGTGTAATTTCAGGTCACTTCACTGGGTAATCAATTTAGTTCTTTTATAGGCATGGATGTAAGAAATATATATAGCGTGATATATTGTTGTTTTCATACAATGCGGCTCTTCTCTATATTAACTCTCTTACCCAAAATATAATCAAATCAACGATAGAGGAAATTATTATATTGTGATCGACTGTTGCTTCGTGTGAAATAATGCGATCTTTTGAAAATGGATGAAAATATAATTGAAAAACTTTTCTACTCATACATGCAAGTTAATCTACTATAGAACGTGCTAAAAGTAAAGATTTTTATTATATTCCCTGTATTATGATCTAAATTTACATAAGTTGAGAATAAATATTTCTATACATATTTATGTATGTACATTTCTCTATGTATGTATGTGTATTAATTTTAAATTTCACACCTGCCACAAATTGTCGCTATCTACCCAGGGTAGACTGGTAGAAAATGCCACGCGGCATTAAATTCACCCATTGTTACTCTTTATGTTATAAAGATGCAATAAAGGATATAAATAAATAAATAAAATAAATACTTCATCATGCAGTGTATACATACTCTGTGACTGTGAATTTGACAAAACATGTCAAATGTTAAACAGAAAAACAGATTGTGTGTGTTCATTTAATCTCTATAGTAAAAATTCTTTTTGTTCAAATGTTCAAATTTTGATTTGAATTGACAGGTGGCAATAGCAATTTTAGTATTAAATTAAAGTTACTCACGAAAACTTTGTTACCTATGTTGGTAAATAATGTGACTGGAGTTATATAGAAATAGCATCCGAGATTTGAGTTATCACTGTATAGGGTGCAGTTAGTATTTTGATATCATACAACCTTTAATAAATTTGCTAATCCTGAATCAAACATGTGTGTTGACATAACTACACAATAATTATAATTATTGTTGCTGACACAGGTTTTAGAGTTCAAAAATGGATTTAGCGGAAATTACTGCCAATATGTCGCTAAAAACGTAAGTATTAGTAAAATAATTTAGAAAATTAAAATCAAATCACATTACTCTCTCTTAATAATTCTTATCTTGTCACCGAATGTCAAACATAACCTCTCTGGACTCTCAGTACTGTCTCCTAAATAAACAATGTTCCAGAGAGATGAAGCAAAAGAAACGCGAAAATTACTTGGAATGGCAGGAATATTTCATGGCAACCGCAATGTTAGCCGCCAAACGAAGCAAAGACCCCAGTTTCCAAGTTGGGGCTTGCGTTGTCAATAAGGATAATCAAATTGTTGGAGTCGGGTAAGATACCATTCACATATAGAAACTTAAGAGATAATTTAACAGGTTATTGTTTATTCCGGCTTTCTGATAATTGACACGTTTGATTTTTCATCCATGTCTCTTGTTTGTTGTAAAAGTGGATACTGATTTCAAAATGTAACAATGCCTTATCGTAAACTGAACAATGCATTTAACGATAGTTAAACTATTTACAAGTACATTATCTCACTCTGGATTGATCGCAATTTGAATTTCAGAAATCGATATGAATTGCAGAATTACTTAATCTTTACATGTTCTATAGTACTGAGAATTTTAGTCCGAGTGTTACTCCTAACAGTAGAAGAACATACGTCTAGTTTTTTCGACATCTTTTCATAAGCTATTTACAACTTAGTGGCAATCTTGGATCATGTTAGTGTTTTTCTATTTAAATAGAAGGTATACTCATTTTTTTTTATTTTTTTTAGTTATAATGGAATGCCAATAGGGTGTAGTGATGATGAGTTTCCTTGGGGAAAGAATACCCCATCAGCATTAGATAGTAAATTTCTTTACGGTAAGTACTGTATTTAGGAACATTTACATACATAACCGTTCAGCTGTAGAGCTGTGTGTGCGTGCTTGTGTATTTATAGACATACACACACTGTTACTGTTTAGACAACAAAAGTATATACAACCAATTCAATACTTATTCCAGTTTGCCACGCAGAAATGAACGCTATTATGAATAAAAATTCTGCTGATTTAAAGGAGTGCACCATCTATGTAGGACTTTTTCCTTGTAATGAATGTGCTAAAATAATTATACAGTCTAGGATAAAGGAGGTTGTGTATCTATCAGATAAAAACTCCCATAGAGCTGACAATGTGGCTTCAAAGAAAATGTTTGACGCTGCTGGAATTAAATACTGGTAACTTTTTTTCTCATAAGTAATGAATGACTGGTGTAGTTTTACTAAGATTTCTAATCTATTAAATATTAGGGTATCCAGGGTCTACTGCCATTGCCATTATCTTCCACTCACCTCTTGCTATACATTATAACAATATTGAAAAGTAATTTCTAAAAGTTATACTTACAGCTGCACTTATAAAAGCTTTTGTCAACATCCACACAGAATTCATTTAAAAAAAAACATACTTGTATAACTAAAAATAATATCCATTAATGAGAATAACATTTAATTTGATTGAATTACTTTTCAGGAGGTTTATACCAAAAAACGATAGCATTGTAATAAACTTCGCAATTGATAAGGAGCTTACGAGTCCATCAAAATGACAAAAACAATGTAAATAATTTTTAGCATAGCAATGTACTTTTGCTAAGTGTTAGCAAACATATAATAATACCATTGTGATATAATCTTGACATAATTTCATTTACGTACAATATTGTGTTATGATCTTAATGAAATAAAACAAATGTAAATTTGTAAAATAAAATTTTATTACTTTATGTACAAGATGACGGGGGTACAAAATACTCCGATCATACAAATAAACAAAAACCCAACATGGCTTGTCTAAAGTAACTTGATGTTGAACAGTAGGATATAGAAGCCTAAGCGCTCCACCCGAACGAGCCAAGTGGGGTACACACAAATTTATTCGACCCACAATATAATAAAACAAAAAATTGATCACGTTAACAATGTAGGAAGCCGGTCAAACGTACACACGGGTTTAAAACATGAAAAATTAACTCGATAAATACGATCCGGCGCATATTCAAACAATTCTATCAACAGTAGCGCCATCTCTAATTGTGTTCTGTGAAAAGGACTCCCATCGTTTATCCTTATCCATCGAGCAATATGAAGTGTACACTATATAATTATCTATTAAAATCTAAAAATTCAGATAACAACTAAATGTTTAATATATCTTATACAATACCACTATGATCAATCTTCACAACATAGATACATGTTTTGTACGTCCCTTTCACGGAACACAAAGTGTGTATGTATATATTATTGTTAGTTCATCCGTATAACCCACGTGCAGCCGTTCATAGTGGAGACGGGAAATGACAAATAAATAATCGTAAATTTGTTTCTCACTCAACTAAAGTACACACAACAATGACAATTCTGGAGTATTCAATTATACAATTATTGTCCAAATTTTACAAATATCTACAAACAATTGAAATTAACAACAAAGAGAGTGTTCGTTACATATAATATTTTGAGTCCATGTTTATCCATCGCAAGTCTCACAAGTCACACCCGAACGCAACGTACAGCAGTCAATAGGTTTCGAGTCGACAAAGACTTCAGAATTCTAACTGTATTTTACAATACAAAACTTAAACATAATAATTATTTATTTATTTATTTATTTACAAAGCGTACCTCGGATTCCGGCCGCAGCGCGCCGCACGACGTCCGTGCGCGTCGCCGCACCACTCAGTATTGAATGTTACAAACCTTAATGTATACTTTGTTATCTTGAACACTTGAGGCCACACACCACGCACGTTACAGAATATATTTGTTAGAAAAGTGTCCCGAGCTAAAAGCTCTCGAATAAATCGATAATTTCCTTTTATACACTAATTAAATTTATATTAGAACATTAATTTACACTTTCGTTATTGCTGTGCGAAGCGTCGTTAAGACGCTTCGCTGGAGTTTCACCTCAGTAAAATATTAAATATTAAAAGTGACACCTCGCACTGGATCGTGTTAACAGAAATTACAACAATGTGTTATTGGATACATTGATTTTTTAAATATCATTGTGATATTCATATATGTTTTTACATTATTGCATACCCATTCTCAATAGTTGCAGTCAAATGCACATTTAATTGTAGCCAATTTCACAAAATAACTGTCGAAATTTCGCTACTCACAACGCAGTTAATTGTACTTTACGATAAGCGTTCCCACCGCTGCATCTAAAGTCTTGTGAATGGGAAAATAATGCATTTACATATTTTCTCATATTAAAGTGACGCACAATAATTTTGTTCGGTACACATCCACTAAATTACCTTCCTTAAATTTCAATAATATAAGTTTGCCATTTCGCATGCAGTTCACCTGCATGTCCACATATTAACAAGGCAAATAGGTATATATAATATACCTATCGTAGATATTGCTCGAATATTCAAATAAATATTTGTCAATACATGATGCGTGTTAAAATCGAACAGTTATATCTAACAGAATTCATCTTTTATGTACTAAAAAATGACAAAATCGACTTTAGCATCAGAAACGAAACAGACGAGGTTTTTTTTAAATGGATAACATAAAACATTTTTGTAAAAAGCATAGACAAATTGCGCTCACATATACCCGGATACCACACGTCGACAATAATCCACAAACAAAACGAAAATATGAATTCTATTACAATTTTATTCATTCGGATGCAAGCTAAGAATTACTCTGTAATTTAATTCCTTGCTTGAGGCTAGATTGCTTCCAAGTTATATGACAAATGGTTAAAATGTTAAGTGTATAATGAGCGTGATAAACGAACAAGTAAAAACGTAAAAACAGCGAAACGCTAAATATTGCATGTCTTTGAGTATTTCAACAAGTGGGACTCTTAATATTTCTCTTTAGTTATTCCATCAACATCGTTCATTACGAAGGAAGCGAGCGAGGTTAAACAAACGTTACATACAAAAATCGTCTCAGAGAGAACAAAAAAAAAAAACATTCAAACTTTTGGTTTCAATTAAAAATTTCCTAAATAATTATTTATCATTATTATTATTATTGTTAGACAGTGATGTTGCTAATTAACCAATATCGCCATCACCGCGGGGACGACACACAATTTTTTCAATATCGATCAAGTCTTTGTGACACACCGTACGCACACTCGTGATATATTGACTACCACCGAACCTAGACCGACTATCGCACACTGCGGCTCACTACGATCGTTCCGCGTTCGCGTTCGCGTTCGTTCATTGGATGAGAAACATTTTACATTTGAGTTTCTAGCGGCCGCGACCGGCCTGAGAGAGTTGGGTCGTGGAGATCCTATCGTGACTCCGTGCGAGTCGACTTTAATAACATGTCGTTGCGATATCGGGAGAGACACCTGTACAGTGCCCGCCTCGGGTCGCGTCAAGAGCAGTTACGGCTACTGTACCGGCAGGCTGATGGTCGCACCTTGTCCGACGAGTTGGCGTGCGTCTTTGGGCGCTGGCTTTCAATCTATACCTATATAACGAGCAACGCCAACGGAATTCCCTATTTTTTACACAAGAGGGCGTCGTGACCGCAATAAATCGACCGCCACAACGGCCCTCGCGGACAAGCCGTGTCCAATGTCTGATAACAAATCCTTCCGGTAGTCCGTCACAGGCGCGCCGCCACTCTGATGTCTTCGGATACACGGTCCTTCTCCCAGTCTTCCGACGTGCGCGGTAGCGACATGTTATTGAAGTGGACGCTCGAGGAGCGGGGCTCAGTTGTTAACGGCGATCTCCTTGGGCTGCAGCGGCGCAGGCTCGTCGGCCACGTGGTTGGGTGCGGGGGGTGGCGCGGGGGCGGCGTCGGGCGCGGGGCAGGGCGCGGGCGGCTGGAAGGCGAGCGCGTAGGGGAACTTCGCGCGGCACGACTCCACGTAACGCTCAATTTCCTCCTCGCACGCACCGAATTCGCCGTCCCGTAAACTCTCTAGAACGTCCACGCATCCCTGCAAGAACGGTTTTACTGTATCTTTATTCGTTCTAACACATTGGAACCGTACGCCGTAGCGAATTACATAAGAGTGTAAAAAGCTTAGAAATCAAGTCATTCAGGCCTCGTTCTGATATAAGTGCGATGGAGGTACCTGTATGGTGGTGTCGGGGAAGGAGAGCGAGGTGGCGAGTGCGCGCGCTTGCGCTTCGCGCGCCGGCAGCAGGCGGCGCAGCGCACGCGCGCCCCACAACGCCGCAGCCTGCGAGCGCCGCGCCTCGCCCAGCGCCCACTGCTCCGCCATGCACAGCGCCGACCGCCCGCTAAACATCTGCACCAATCATACACAGTCACATAATCACAATTCAATCCGAGCCAGTCCTATAACCGAACATCTCTTGTAAAAGTGCTCGTACACCCATACACCGAATGAACACTTGTACCGATCACACAAATATTTGTCTTAGTTGAAAATCGAGGGCACAGCCCCCGGCATATCAATCTAGGACACCAATAACTGCATCGACCACCCAACGCATAGACTGTAAAGAAGAGTGTTCCCAAAAAGCGGTCTGACCGGTTCCGTCTCGGCCTCGATGACGGCGGCCACGCTGGCGTGCAGGTCGGCCAGCGCGCCGTCCAGCCAGCTGCGGAAGCGCACGAGGCAGTCGTGCAGGTGCTCGTGGCTGCTGTTCAACCGCCACGCGCGCTTTATGCTCTGCAGCATCAGCAGAGGTTTTTCTGGAAATAGTTCACGATTACACGATACAATAATGACGTGTAGTCACACATTAAATACACTAATTTCTCCCCTCAGTTTCACTTCAAACACTCACTTCAAACATGAAATTATTTTAGCTTCAAATACAGAAGTTGTATTTATACACTAGGTTTCTACTAGAATCAGCCTTGACAACATTTTTATATGTAGTTCTTTCTTATGCCGCTAGATGGTGCTGTAACCATTAAACTGAACTTATAAAAATGTTTTGTAAAAGTATCACGAACCAAAAAAATTAAGTCGATAGTGGAGGCTAGTCGCGGTAGAAATATTGGAAACATTTAGTTGAGTGACCATACCTTTCCTATAGTATATTTCGAAGGCCATTAAATGAGTGTCTATTCTATCCGCGGCGAGGGTGCGCAGCGGCAAAAGGAACTTGATTGCTTGTTCTAGCGGATCCTCCGCCTGGAAATTAATTACGAAGTCTATAAAAAGACGGTTCACATTATAAGTATATATGGTTTTATTATTAAGACAATTATGCAATACAGATGTATCGGCAATAAATAAATAAATTTCCCATACGAATGTATAATATCAATATTGAAACATACATACATGGATTCTGAATGTCTACATAATGTAGATATATATTTGTTATGGAAATCTATACTCGCTGATATTATATGTGATAAAACTAAACCAGGTACGATATTTGGTTGAAAAACGAGTGCTATTTGCAATATTACATGAAAAAAATACTATTTGTTTGATTGATTTCTATGTACGAATGTTTTTTTTTTAAACTTGTTGCGATTTCAAAACTGCTATGCGAATACATTCCATAACAAAATTATGTTGTCGCTAGATTGATCGATGTGGCAATTTCTCAATTTTAATGGCGCGCTATGAAGACGGCTGATTGTTTGTGATATAGAATTATAAATGCCACCCATGTATGCATGTCGTGACTTCAAATTTATTGAACATAGAGTAATGTCTGACAGACGCTCCTCATTTAAGTATATTTAGTATACAATGGCAATAGGCTCACCACCTATTCCATTGTGGGACTTAAACGTAACTGGTGTAATATGGGGGTGTAGTACACTCCTCTGCCTATCCCTTAAGGGATTACAGGCGTG
>DWDX01001973.1:0-16509 GCA_018245675.1 Agara michaeli | reverse complement strand
GTACCCAACCCGGGATTTGAACCCAGGACCTCCCGATCGGCAGTCGCGCTAGCAACCGCCCGACCAACGAGGCAGTAAAGGAATATGATATATTTATTGTATTTTTGTTTTTAGATTTTCACTAGTTCGGTAAAAGGTTTTCAGAGTAGATTTCTGCTCGAGCCTTTTTTTTTGTTGAAACGTCACTCGTGTTTAATTTATTCCCCGCATTTAGATAAGCGTTGTGCGGCCGTCTTACGGCATATACACACACGCCGTGTCCCTGCACCGTCGCAACTGTAACAACTTTGTTTTGGAATTTTGGGAAAAAGTATTAACAGTTACAACGTACTGTTAGACGGAATAAAGCGATAGTTCAATTTGTATGCGTAAATTCGATAAGTCAATTATAAAAAATAAACTTGGAGTATTTTCGTGAGTAGGTAACCGATATTATTTACATACTTGTATACACACCTGTATAGTAAACCTGAAATCAAATTTTGTCAATTTTTTATTTTAGCAATTTTAAGACTTTTTTGTACTTAGCCAACCAACCGCACACATCAGGTTAAAATGTGGACAAGATCGTAAAGTTCCAGAAAATGCTCGCAAACTGAAATAAATTTAATCCAGGTTGGATTGGTGTTGGTTTTTGTTTGAAACATGTATCGAACTGATATTGAACACCGGCTTACGTTGCGAGCGATAAGTTGGTTATGCTGATGCTCGTGGTGTGTGTGTAGTCCGCCTTTAGTTTCGATCGTGTGTCACTGTTGCGAGTTGACAGTTAGCGTTAACTGCTCTTGCCGGCTGCTGTGAATGCATTAGTTCTCACAACACGGACACGAGAGTATTCATTGTCATTATAAAATAAGCAACCGCAAATGGTAATCTCAAGTTAATGAAGCAAAAAATATACGAATAGTTAGACATCAACAGGAGCATGCCAATATCGAGCAATGTTACTTAGAACTATGTATATGTATACGTACTTTGCAACAAAGAAGCATATGTATCTCGAGTATGCCTAAAAATCAAGTCGTTCGATTTAGTCGCACGCCAGTTGTAGTGGGCGCTCTCTCCGATTGCGTTTGAATTGCCTTGCTTCTAAGCAAAACAACAGTTTTATTTCATTAGGAAATAAAAACCACTTGGTTTTGAAATTTTCAACCACCACCACCATTTTTATCCCCACTGGCAGAAAATCCTGTCTTTATCTGCCTGCATCTTATACTATTTTCTTATTTTTCTCGAACGTAACACGTGCTTGCTAGTGCTAGAATTCACTAGACATAATGTAGATATATATGGATCGAATGATATATTGGTATTGCTCATTTGTTTCGTGAATACGTAGAGCGGACGACTAAAAAGTATCAACAACGAATGCTCGTAATCCACCTTGTAATGTCCCTTTAACACGATCAAATGGGGCATGAAGAGAACATGTCGACTTAAAAGTTACGTATTCTTTACGACGCGGAAAAGATTTCGCTCACGACGCATTTTCAATACGTTTTTATTGTGATGGTATCCTTTGTGTCTCCTAAAAGATTAGTGTTTGAGTATATTATACAAATTGAAGATTCTTTATAAATTTGTTATTTATAAGTAACTTAACTACAAAAGGTTACGATCTAACCGCAAAGGGTTTTATTAAAATTCTAACCGAAATTCGACGTGACTTCTGCCTAATAGGACCGTGTGGATCTCGGAAACGGCGGTATAATTTTATTATTTAAACTAATCTCTTTAAGAAATTGTATATCGCTTTGGCCCAAAAATTTGCACGACTCTTGAAATTTCCCACGGGATACGAGCAAGATGTGACGGGTGTTCGCGTAGGGCTGGTGCTATTGATCTGGGTTGCCAGTCAGGGTTACGGAGCGGTTTGCGTATTGCAGTATTACACACATACACGACAACTGTAGCTATATATTGCGCTGCCGTGTTAATTTTAAATAGTCACTTATTAAATACGGCAGTGATTGCCTAATGGTTTACACTTCGACGTTCCCAACCATGTTCAGCGATCAATATCACGCAGTTTTTTTTTTGTAATGTCTTATTTCTTAAATCGTACTTTCGAATGTTCTTACAGCGTTAATTTGAGATTACATATCATTAACTTCAATTATTTCACAAAGCCTAACGGGTTGAGAGCGTTCACATTGCGTTGCACCGATGACTACATTGAAGATTTACATCAAAATGTGTTTCCTTATGTATATTACCTGTTGTCGTTTCTCAAATACATATAACTATAAGAAGAATAATAATAATAACAATAATAACCGGAGACAATTCCACGCACAACTATCCGATTCCAAATTAGACAATTGAATGCCTGTGTTATGGTAACCGGACAGTTGATAAACATACATATATACGATATAATACGTATATAAATATTCATGCGAATGTGTTCATGACAAAAATGTTTGTCCTGGGCGGGAATCGAACCCACAGCCTCTGGTTTGACAGTCAGGGTTACCTAACCACTCGACCACGAGGTCAGTCGCGAACTGATCACCGATAAGCTCACACGAGGTATTTCAACGCGCGGCTCCCACTTCCCGCCTCGTATAACTGTCGTGACACTCCCGAGATCATTATTCGCGCTCAGGTTTCTCGCCATATCTTCCAGTAACTCGAATCGACACACAATCGTTCCGTGAAAGTGCACTTTCAGCTCGAGGCGGTGCCTTTGCATGACAATCGCTGCGTCACCCGATACTTCCCTCCTTTGATTTTACGACCAGTCATTATTATTTGACTTGTAACGCAGCAAAACTTTATCCTTTTTCTTTAATAATAAGAGGTGTACCTTCCAAACGGTATCAGCTCATCCGTATCATCCGAGATCAAAGTTCTTATGAAGTCTCTTAATATTTACGTACAGGTAGACAGTACCTACACATAAAACTTTCAAAATGTCAAATCTGCATTAGAGTTCACCAACAGGGACAGCCAATCGTTACATTTAGGACGGATTATAAATGGAAGTGACATTCAATTGTTCCGCGAAAGTGCACTTTTAGCCAAAGGCGGGATCTTTACATGACAATCGCTGCGTCCCCGACGGGTTGCGTGTTACATACCTTTTTGCACTCCTGTCTTGACGTAACCCTGTTATTTACAAACTGAAACGTAAAACTCTCAGTAACACAAACGTAAATAATTCTACTTGTGGTTTCTTGGATTTACTCTTTTTATTTTATTCATTTGATTGTCACCATGTATAAGACAAATAGTTATTGGGCTTCACTCTGTAACCATCGAAATACTATTACCGATAAATCAATTCCAAAATAAACCCATCATGAATATTGCGTGGGTTATAATGAGCCTCTTGTACGCATCGGGATTACATTGACATATATGACGTATGACACATTATAAATATCATGCTTGGACATGTTAAATGGCATGTGAATAATAGAAATAATTTTCGTTTACTCACAATCTAATTATATATTGAATTGTACATTTCGACCGACACAGTCCTTTCAACATACTCGTTGTTAACTCTGTACATTTGGCTCTGTGCGAAGTGAAAGTACCTATACATATTTGACTACGCGAGTATGAACTGTGCGGTGTAAATTTTTACAGTCATATATACAGTTGTCCGGTGAGAGACGTGAAAGTCGCTCTTAGATATGTATCTAACTCCGTATCACCGACACCTCACACGTTACCGCTGTCGGTCATGCTTCAGTTGCGTCACTGTGATACGATCATAATGAATGTCAACGTGAACGCGACATCTGAGCCTATAATATATTATCAAAATATTAGACGTCTCGCCCGCATATTTTAGGTAGCATAAGCCAAAATAGCACCCACACAAACAATCGACCTTTCGCCGGCTTACCTCGCTAATATCGCTGGAATATTAACGTAATATATTGCTGAAAGCTTTATTATTAACAACCCAATATTGTGAATCTTGTGCAAGGGTGCATTAAATTGTCTCTGTTTGAAATTATCGAAGACAACACAGGTGATGCTTCTACAAATTTCCTAATCAAATTGCAACTTCTATGTTCCTTAATTCTAGAAACGTACCATTTAAGCCTTATGTTGCATTAGATGTTGCATTAGATTGGTCGACTGATCGACGTGGAGTTAAGGCTATGTAGCTGCATTCATATGTATATTTTTGTAAGTAGGCGATGCCAGTTTTTGGACGTACATTGCGAAGGGTCAACGATAGTGAGCGAAGCAGGGCGCTCGGATGTTCTTTCGCCATTCTGTTTGCATAATTGAATACCTTACATTGTTACATTGACTAGTCGCGTCACGCGCGCCTCCACCCGACTCAGCATCCTTAATTGCCCTACGTATTATTTGCCAATTAAAGTAAATTCTCATCGCGGACGTGACACGAAACCGGGATCGTTTCGCAGCTAAGAGATTCTCCGGGCAGATCCCCCGATATATGCAAATAAACGCGATGATACGCTGACAAATACTCGACTGTGTATCGTCAATTCATTTTTTACGATACAGCATTATACGATTCGTATTCTTTTGTAATGCTTAAATAAAATTCTGATAATTTTGCGCCTCGATAGGTGGCGTTCATTCTCTTCGTCACCAGCCTGTGTTTAAACTGGCAGCGTAAAAAATCTTAACATTATTTTATATCGTGTAACTACAATTCTAACTATAAAAAGCAAGCAAGTTGTTACCAGTGGAATAGCTTTAGAAATATTAAAGAATTCCGGGTCGTATCTTTGAAGAAGTCTAACCTCGCTCTTTGTGTCTACGTTCTGTCGAGTGCTCCATAAATATTCAATATAATTGATATTCACGATATCCTTAATAGTTGGAAACCGTGTTTAAATGTCATGTACAAAATTATTCAATCGCAGCAATAAATCGATACATCCGATCGATAAATCGTAACGTTCGCTGGCCGACGACGTATGAATGTCGCAGTTTGCAATAACCTAATCAGTCCAATCCAGTTTCGCTACCCATAATTTGAGACAATTTTATTTTATAATATCTCGACTGTAAGCGGCGAACGCCGTACGTTCGGCGTTTGGAATTCAAGGCCACTCGTGCTGTGTAGAAATCGAGTTCCTGATCCGTCCGGGAATGGCTCGCCCGCTCCCGGCTGGCCGACTGGAATGCATGCAAAATAAACAAGTATAACCGGTTTCCTTGCGCATCGCGTTCTTTGTCCACTCGAAGGCAGACACAACTTTATTTATCCCTTCTCGCTCGCACATGCATCTTTTAGTTTTGGCACATTATCATATCGCAATCCCGTCGTGTTCTTAAAAGATAACCACAAGACGTTCGGTGCTGTCACTCGAAACATGCCGTGCAATCAACTAAAGTATTTATCCAACGTTTAGTAGCTGCGATATGCAGCTCTGCCTACCAGATCGATAGCCTGATTCGAATACAATGTAAGTTTATAATTCAACCAAACCCCGAAATAATAATAAAGATAATATGTCATATTTTAAATCGAGCGAACGTCGAAGAGGCAATACACAATAACTTGACATTCTCCCATATGACAGTCATTAATTAAAAAGTTATGTACTTTTCTTATTGCTTGTTAATATAACTTATCGTTGCAAAAAGCTCGACCTGGGGCCGGACAACGTGGCGCGGCAACCGATAGCCGACAACGCCCATATATCTTGTGACGACCGTCGTGATGTATTGCCACTGATCAAACCCCACTACAAACTATCCGAGCTTTTATAGCGGACACTATCTATAATAAATACGGCTTGAGTGTTTAGTGCGCACGTTTAGATATTTCTATGTAAACAATTTAAAAATAATGCTAGGCATACCTATTTCTACAATTCAATTGATTTTTGACTTTTTAATATAACAAATTTTTAAAGTTATTTCTTGATTACGAAAATCTTTATAGGCAAAAATACCCGAAGCACAAACACTTTAAGTTTTTACATTAAATTCTTTAATCGGTAAATAAAAATGTAGCGAACACCAGCTAAATGTCGATGATTGAACACCGAAATCTGTTAGAGTACAAAATACAGACTTACAAATGGCCTTGCAGCTTGTGAAAATATTTCGCTCGCAAGTGTATCGAATAAATAACACTGGAAACTTACGTCTCGCGCTAACTTTTGCCGAGGGCTGTAACAAAAGATTTATCATCTCATTCAGCGTTACGAGGCCGTTGAAACTCAAACCAAGAATACGAGGAGTCATTAACCCGCGGTTTGCTCGTTAGCCATGCAATTCTGTCGGCTTAGTAAGGTGTGATCACGTGTGAGAATAGCATTTGACGAGTGGCCTGCATCCACATAATAATCTGCATTCCACGTCGACTGAAAGTATCCAAATTTGACAACTCACGCAGGTTAATTTTCCTTCATTTATAATATTGCAAGAAAGCTGCCATAAATATTGTTAAAGAATCTAGAACCGCAATTGCAAGTATTAACATAATTACAGTTTTAAATTCGTGAATGTATCTGATTAGTTGGTCCATTATCATAAGATGGCCGCGTGGTGAATTTTGCATTTACCGACACGAAATTACCATAACTCGTCAACTTTCTGCAATTGAGAATCGGTTATTTTAAAAGTATTCTAAACGAGAATTGTATGTGTATTTCAGTTTTGTCAAAATTGGAAGACGCATTACGTTTATGCCGTTGTTTGTGCATATAGAGAGAGTTTTTCGATTCCCACTTTGATAATGCCAGACATCTTTTATCGCCCACAATATTTTATTTAATTATGATGTTAAAATGATGTACGGTCATTGCACCGAGATATTGTGTGTTAATTATTTTAAGAAATATTTTACATCGCTACAGCAATTGCGTCAGAAGTAAATTCTCATTAACACATGTGGTTTACATATCTACTTCATCAAAGCGTTACCAAGTTACCACTTGCTCACTAATTCTTATACATATACATATATGTAACGTTAACAAGGATAAACTAATTATATAATTTTTATTATAACCGTTCTTTCTTGAGTCTGTTCTTTATTTATATACTACATTTTGCGCGCGACTACGTCCCGCGACCGACGTCCCGCGCATATATTATTATACAAATATTATTATACATATAAACCTTCCTCTTCAATCAATCTATCTATTTAAAAAAAACTGCATCAAAACCCGTTGCGTAGTTTTAAAGATTTAAGCATACATAGGGACATAGGGACAGAGAAAGCGACTTTGTTTTTTATACTATGTAGTAATGACACAATAACGCAAATTACAAACTTTTATATTTTTCATTTATTCGCAATTAAATTAAGAGTGTATTGATTTATTTTTCTTTTAAATAATTTTCTGTTTTTGATTAAAAACGCATTTATATTAACATATTTAGTACCTACAACTTAAATATTTACGCATTTACCGGATCCATATATATACTGTTGAGATCGGGACTTTAATCTCTAAGTATAATTGATTGGCGAAGCTACAGCACAACATAGTTACTTAATTATATACATATCTTGTTATACAGTATAACTTTGAATATACACTAACAATAATATAACAAGTTAAAGTACAATATAGTATTAATATCATAAATATAACGCTTTTTGTTTCTAGGCAAATGCAGAGCTGCGTTTCTACAGATTAATAATAGGGACTTCAGGGCGGTCTTAACGGTACTTGCTGAAGATCATAAAATGAATCACTGTTTCCTGATTTCCGATTTAGTCATTTCTGTGATGTTCAAGAATTACGAGGATACTAAAACATTTATCTCTTCAGTACTCCGTCATTGAGCAGTTTGAAACTTTTATAAGTCGCAAGAAGAGGCGGCTTTCAAGACATTTCTTTAAAATGTGTTCGTGAGCTCGCGAGCGAGTTGGAAACTAAAACGACTACGTGCCCGTTAATTATTTAGCTCGCTAACTATGCAAGTGTGCACAATATATTAGCTCGATGAGGTTTTATTCGCGAGTACAAAGAGTAGGTGGCGCAGTTATTATCGTGGCGGCGCGTGGTGCGGTGCGACTCGGCGTGCGGCGCGCGGCGCGCACAGCGAAGTAGCGTGAGTTTTTGTCGGCAGGTTCGTTAGTCGGCGCGAGGTGGCGCCGCTACAGTACTCGTGCTCGAGTGCGCTCCTCCAACTCTTTAACTGCCTACATGAAGGACACTCCACGGTGCACTCTCCTATTATAAACTGCTCTTTTAATGGTTTGCGCCGATTTTAATTATTCTCCCGATTTTATTTTGAATTCGTTTCGGCACAAGCTATTTGCGTAGGTTGACATTTAAATATTTTTAGACATATTTGTGATTTGATTCGACTGTTCGCACGTCACTTAGCCCTTTCTTGCTCGACACGTGTTAATGAGGCATTCAGAGCGTGACAACGAGGAGCTTAGTCTGCATCTCGAGAGACTAGGATCCGGAACCGCTGTCTAACGAAGGCATTCAGACTTCATCTAACGTTACTCTTTAGGTTGGCAGCCGCCGCTTCCGATTAGACGCTCGGATTGTTACATGTCTTATATACGTATTAGATTATTGGCGCAAACATCGTGTGTGCACTCAATTCACTATAGGGAACAGAAATTCGACCGATAATCCCGTTAGCACGCAATAGGCTGACCGCGCCGGCTGCTGCACCAACAAAATCTATTAAGTACGCCAGCTCGTTCCATCGCCGAGTACGATAATACCATCATTGTGGCTTTCCGTGCTGCTTGCTACGAAGCGCTCGGATGTGCTCCACGACCGCTGATTACCATACGCACAATATCCAACAAATTGGATAATACACTTAAAATACAATCGCGCTATGAACGATCCGTAATCTAGTGACGCGACTGCCGATGAGCATATTAATTTGTCGCGGAATAGGATTAGAGCGGCGACGAGCCGCGCGCCGAGTGCGTGATGCGATCACCGGCTTACTGTATTCATACAAAGCATCGCAGCTCTTATAATTACCGTTTACAACGCTCTCATGCGAAATATCTACAGATATGCCTACATAGAAAGCGTATCTATGTAACTATGTTCTGTTTACGAGGAACGCATTTCGCCAGTTCTGAATTAAACAGTCGTATCGATATAAATAGACTAAAAAGGAATCCTTTTCTCTCCCTCAGAAGACTGCCTTTCTAAGAAGAAATAACGTTTCCCAACATTATCTGAACCGATTGAAGACCTCCAAGGTGGCAATATTTCTTACTTTGACGGCAGTAAGCGGCGGCACCGCGATCCGCCGCCGGCTTCTTTCCTCAACTTTCCAGGCGTCGCCGCCGCCTCGTAGTGTTCTCCTCAAAAGTTTTAAATGCACGCTTTAGGTTCTTTATTGTCTTCACGGGTCTCTTCTCACTGCGCAGAATTTAAACATGTGCCACTCTCGACAATGGCTGTGTGTAAAATTCCCGTAGTGTAAAGTTCCCTTTGAAGTTTGAAGAATGTAAACGTTGAAAGGCGATTTGTAAACGGTAAACAAACACTTTTATAAGCTCTCAGCAACAAACCTTAATAACCTTTGAGTCTCGTATGTTCAAAACGAGATACTGGTTGTTCAGAAAGCTCCGCCCTTGGACGGTCCTCTTCGTGCTCCTCCCTTTTCTTTTTTTCTCGACCCTCTGCGTGATTGTGAATAGCGTTGTGAACGATCATGTGAATTATGACCCGTATGATTCGCCGCTCGTCTCCTATATGGCATACAAATTTACGCACAAGGACTTTACACGTAATAGTCGGCACTATGAAATGTTTCATAAAATGGCGGAATCTTCGAGCCATCAAAAAGGGCACTTTTATGGGGTGGGCTACTTCGAAAGCGTCGTAGAAGTCGACATGAAAAGCCCGAGCGCGGTCCGTTCGTACCCGCGTCAGGTTAAATCGAAATTTCGCCGAAGCCGCGGCGGACACCGCCAGTTAACTTCTAATTCACTTTTGATGTATCGTTGTTTTTGTATAGTTCGAAGCCTCGTAAACATCGAGCTACAGAACTTTTTGGCCGAATGTGCCATACGTACCTATACAATGTGATACGAATGAAACTTTCCACCGACTACACTACCACCTGCTCGAGTTATCCACTTTAAGCTTATCTCGCTGTTCATATAAAACATATTTATCTAAATATATTCTATATGAACAGCAAGATAAGCTTCAAGTTGTGTAACACATGACCTCGGTTTCAGGCAAATTTGTCGTGGGCGGAATAGTCACGGTAATAACTTGCACGGCAAAGAGGATATACGAATAGTGCTCTCCAGTGAAAACCGTCGTGTTGCGGGTGTATCGTTTAAACGAGTTTTGCTTGTAGTTACGAGCTGCAGTGGCTGAAGGAATTCTATGATATCAATTTCCGTGAATGTAAGAGTACATCCTTTCAGAGTTCCCTTATTCCTTTTAAGATTTCGCTCAGACAAATTTTAAAGATAACGCAATAAGTGTAATGATGATAACATAATCGATAATTGAATGTTACAGTAAAAATTTTAAATTGTTAAATTTTATCTAATGAATAGGAAATAATACATAACAATCAACATTCGACGGGGCTTACGGGTTCGTAATATTGTAGAAATTAATGGATATAATTGCATACACAAAACTTTGCGGTCCGTTCTAACCGAGATCCGATTAGATTTGTGCTGTGCAGCTTAATGAATGGCGACACATTGAAGAGCGGCGTCATTGAGCGGAATTACAAGAGGGGAGGGTAGTAAAACAATGGCGGCGGACGGTTTACTGCCGATCCCGAGAGATAGCGCCACTGCACATTATAAACAAGGGCGTAAAGTCACCTGCGATAATAATACCAAGTCACAAACATGTTCCCTGTCTCAATGCCACGTTGTCAATGTCCGTGGTCTCGAATCTTTATTGTCTTTGCAGTTTATCTTTGCTCGATTCTTTTAAATTTATGTTTAGTTTTCTTTCTTTTTCAGTCTGTAAAGTAAAGGTTAACTTTATTTATGTACATAGTTTTTTTTTTTCTAGCAATCTTTAATAGATGTCGGAATTATCAAGCGCCATTTCTCAAAAAATCGCTGCGTTAAATACGAAAGTAGACCAAAGTATACGTCATTGAAACGGCGTCAGTAAACGCGACACGTGCGTACGTACCATTCCATTGATGTAACATTAACATCACGTCCGAGGCACCTCTTCACAATTGTTATTTAACGTCTGTTTGCTCGCAATGAAATTTATTTACAGAGTACTTAACGGCTTTACCTACAGTAGTGAAAACATTGTTGTACCTACATTTATTGTTGTTTGTAATTGGCCCGTTAACACATTAGCATCCCATTGGTAGGCACCCGTTTCCTGTGAAATGGTGGGGGCTTTGCGCTTGTTTTGCCACGTTGCGCCAGTATATAGTGAAAAATGGCAAGTTTATGAGAAAATGAGTCCTGAAGAGCCTGCAGAACTCCGTCAAGATTTAAATGCTTTTTAGGTAGAATAATAAACCGGTACGTCTTCCCGGAACATGAAAAAGTCTCATCAGCGCGGTCACCCAACCATAACCCGACCGCACTTGCGCTTAAGAGGTCGCTTTTGACCCTTTTTAATGTATAAACAAATTAAAATGATTCAATATCGTGCAGGATAGCGTAACGAGACAAGAACTACTGTATTGGGATAAACAATGTAATTGTTATAATTCAAATTAATTAACGAAATAACATTTATAGTTTTCATTAGTTTCTGTTTATATTATGTTTTCTTAGAAAGCAATCAAACCGGTCCGCGGCATTCTAAAAATAGACTTACCTTTGAAGTTGTGAAGACCTACCATGTTGCAACTTTTCTTGTCGACTGCTTGAATTAATCAGCCGTCGAATCGACAGTGGCTGTTCCCCAATTAGAACCGATCGTGTGTATGGCTGACACGTACCGTTCGGGTTCAGCTGCATTCACTACTGACAAAGGCCAAACGCCATAATATCAGACGCCTCCGGTGATTAGTGCTAAATTAAGTTTAGACGGAGTAGACTGTCGCCGCGTCTCTGTCGGTTTCGTCTCTGTGTCTAAATACGGATACCCAATGTTACGTATTCAATCAATCAAACAACACTACACTTTGTATAGATACTCGCGTCGATGAAATCACTACGTTGTCGATTGAGCGTAAATGGACCTAATTTCACTTGCACACGAAACCAATGTTCAAACTGTGCCCAAAATAGTTCTGATATTAGAATTCGCACCGAGTGATGTCCAATTTATAAATGGATATAATTTAATAGTTTGAGTAATTCTTTCACTTACTGTTCCTACAGTGTAAGTTAATATCTCTAAATGATGTATTATTTTATATGATTATTGTATATCAAAAGACAACAGTGTAAATATAGGTATGTATGCATATACATATATGAATAAAATATTACGGAAAAAGTCTCTGAGATTAGTGAATGTCCAACCTATTCTAGTCAGACTTACTAGTACATTTGTCTAACACTAATTAATTGAACTTATACCGTCCTATTCGAAATTATTGGCTAATGTCAACAAAGCCAACAGCCACCTGGGTCTGTTGTATGCTTGTATGCTACATACTTCGCATAAAAAAAAGTCTAAACACATAGTAGGTAATTTGCATTATGTGAAACCATAAAATATTATAGTGAATGTAGAAGTACTACTAAATTTGGAAAAACAATAATCTGTATAGTGTTTCACATATATACTATTTTACAATTATTTCCAAAGAGGAATAATTGCACGACTAATTTAACAAATATTTTCATTTCAAATAATGACAACCTTCCCCATTACGAAACAATATTTTCATACCTTTTCAGCGCCTGGGTATCAAGAAAGTAAGAGTTAAACTTTTTCTCTGATTTCTGTTTTAAACTAGTAAGTATACTCTCGCGTATTTCCATTTCTGAACGTTAATTATTGAAATAGATAAACTTTCAAGTGCAAACAGATGATAATGGCTGTTATGTGAGTCGAAAACTACTCTGGAGAAATGGTTTATGTTAGCAGATTACATCATTGGCATGGTTAATAATAAAAACGGATTTATCTGTTTATTTCGTCTAAGGGCAAACGGATTGACGTTGATTATTGGGTTCGGCCGTTAATACCTCATTGCGTTAAGCAAATATCAAATATAAATAAATGCCCTACTCTTAATTACGGGCGCACGTTGAAACGTAGTGTGCGTTTCTGCTCGCTGTTTCTTTGTTTATAGAACTTAGTTGATGTCTGCCTTTCTAAGTACATTTTGTATTACTGTTTGCTTTAATTATGTTAGTGCAAATATTGCTATACAATAGGCATGGAATGTTTTCTAATTTGTACGTCAATAAATAATTGATATATGAAGATAAGGAAAGACGTTGACTGAGTTCGCCCGTTGGTTACTAGGGTTTTATGTAAATGTCCGTCGATAAACCGAGCTCGGGGCGCGCGGCTACACTCATTTGCATTCATAGGCCCGTAACCCTTGCTCGCTCATCCTCCGCCCGTGCAGCCACATCCACCGCCCAGCGTAAAACTTGCCGCCTCGCCTTTTGCGCAATAATTTACGACTCCCCATGTAATACGGCCACGTCCAGCCGACGATATGAGTTCGCCGATGAACAGTGTGAGGTCGCGGTGCTGCCGTTCGATTTACATATTATATTAAACCCGCCGTCGCCCGATCCTCCGTCCGACGTCGCCACCGGCCGTTACGCTCCAACTTTTCTCAATTTTTCCGCCCATAAAACGCCCGAAACGAAACTTTCCCCAGCCGCCGCGTGAGGTCGAGTGTAAATATACTTTTTATAATGTACTTAGTCACTCTGTCGCCCCCCAGCGAAAAGTCCCCCTTTAATAAGGACGTCATGTTTTACTGTACTTTCGAGAGAAAATCGACTTCATTAATAGCAATGCCCCCAGAATTATTTGAATAGGATGTCAGTATACTGCGCAAAAAGAAACGTTATAGGTTTCTCGGGAACTAAGATAAAGTTAGATAAATTTACTTTTCCCCAAGAAATGAATTTTCTAGGACCGTACATCTTGTACCGCATTTTGGAAACCAAAGGAAAAATATGAGGTTGTTTTTTTCCTTCCAATAGAGTTCTCATTACTCTTTAAATTGTTTGCTGAACTCTGTAATTGAAAGTAACTTTTAAGTGTTGTAAACAATGTCACAATTTTGTGCATATTAGATACTTATTTACAATGAATCATATGAACTAAGCAAACGTACTTCTGTAGAATTATTCTACTTTTCGCATGAGCACACACATTTTGTGCTTATGAGCATTAAACCCTTTTAGAATGCAAACGCATAGCTGTTGCATAGTACGAAATATTCAGGTTATCAGAACGGACTTCGCAACGACTAAAAGAATAATAAATCGTTGTAATGGATAAAAATATTCTACGTCTTGAATGTACTAGATACACGACGTGTTTTTATTAAGCATGTAGAAATAATCTACGAATAAGCGAGGTGGTACTACGAGGTAATACGAATAATTCTATGAAAACAGTATATGAGCAGTAGTTTTCGCACCGTTCGTATATTTCGATTTTATAACTAGAAAAAAAATACCTTTCATCGTATTTTATACGAAAGGCTTTTGGCCTGTTTAGCATGCAATCGCTACATCACGCTATGTGATCTGCATAAATGGCTGTAGCATTTTTTTCCGAATTGTAATATACAATTACAATAAGATATTGATATCGTTTTCTTTCTATATGCCACTGAAAGATATAACCAAGATAAAGATTTTAGACTTTAAATAACCTAAGATAAAGGAGAGCCGCTATGAAATATTGCGCTTTAAAAGGTTGCACGAAAGTTCACGTATATTATTATGGTACGCGTGCATCATGTCACGTGTTTATCGCACAGGATCCCGCGGCAGCGGACTGTAGCGAGCTGCAGCAAACAAACTCGAGCAACAACTTAGTTATACAAGCATAACGTCGGCGCGCGCGAGACGCTTTCCGCTGCGAATTAGATACTGTAGGGTTACATGTATCAATAACTATGTTATATCTATACAGTGTGTGTTTACACACACATATATTTTATACAGCGTCTATTTTCCATATGGGTCGGTAGAGGCTAAGGATTTCTGATGCGGACAAACCTCTTTCGTCTTTTCTTCCTTCATCAAAGTCGTTGGAATACAGGCTCGTATATTAGCGTACCTTGACCTGATTTTCCTTTCACATTAATCGTAGCGAAGCGGCTCTCCGAAGTCCACTTCTCTCATGTCACATTTTGATGATCATTTAATACGCTGTAAAAAAAGACAAAACACTACAATGTGATGTTGAGTTCTCATACTATCTTTTTCTATTATACAGGATGTTCAAACGTTTTTATTATAGAGCTAACGCTCCGCTTCTGTCGGTACCGTCCGGTGTTATGTTATAGTCACAAGTCAAGTAATGTGTTGTGTTTTGGTCAGCCTCTACCAATTGTCTGAAGTCCACTCGCCACACTTGTGCAAACGACTAACTGCAGCCACCTTGCTCGTATACCGTACTAATGCAACGTCGTTGGAACCCAAACATGGGGCATGTTGAACATTAACCGACTCACCAGTCCCCTTGACCCGATCCTTAGTAATGAACGGTCAACAGTTCAAATGAACTTTGAACGGACGGATCGGAGTTATTGAGTTAAGTTTTAGTCGCTACGTCACGGTATTTAGTAATTAAACACTAAATACGGCAATCCATTAATATCGTTTGTAGGAAATTTTCGCAAACTAACTCACATGTGACTACAATTTTTCCTAACGTAATGAGATACTTAACTTGAAATTCCATTCGTTGCAAAGTTGATGATATGACAAATACATTCGGATCATACAATTTTTTGAAAGCGTTGTAACGGTAATTTTTCGTATTACACTCTAATAATAGTAACCGCACTATCATTCGACCGTTGACAGTAAATGTACATTATATTGATACAAGCTTGCGTGACACAGTCCCTCCCTTCTTCGGTCGGTCTCCCCTCTCGTTAAAACTTTTCCAAATTTGACGCACGCTTACAACCCTTTGTATTATTTTTCCACGGCTCGTATTAATCAGTGATTGCATTCTTCTTTCCCAGTAACTATCATATTTTTACACCTCCATTTATTGTAACCCCCACTTCGTCGCGTCTTTGTTGGTATATCTTATGATACAGTAGTATTAGCGAGTGTATTAGACAGTGGTGAGCTCGCTGCGGTCGCTGGCTCTCTCGGCGGCCGATAGCGTCAATCTAACGCTCAATTAGTCGAATGCGATTATCCGATTCGAATCCAGAATCGCTCCACTCTCCTCCGCACGTCGCCCAAAGACGAGCGCGCAAACTTTATTAATTAAGCCGTGTCTTATCTCTTGTTAGCACTCATTCTATTATTTGTCTTTTCACCGCTCATTTCCATAATTTCATCGGCGGGTAATTACTTACCACTAAAGCTGAGAATTTCTCATTGTGTTTGCATATTTTGTCGCCGTTTGCCTTGTAAAGTTTACCACTCGAAGAAGTAGAGTTAATATTGACGTACATGATGCCTCGACTCCCGGCTTATCTGGAGCG
>DWDX01001972.1:0-16509 GCA_018245675.1 Agara michaeli | reverse complement strand
GTTGTGTCGATCGGAGCGGCGGCTCTCGATGCGCGCCTCGATGGCGGAGAGCTGCTTCTGCACGGTCTGGATGTCCTTCTGCACGGCGGCCACGTCCTTGCGCGCGGCGGTAGCGGCGGCCTCGGCGGCGTCGAGGCGCGCTCGTGCCGCTCCGCGCTCGGCCTTGAGCGCGTCGGCGCGCCGCAGCTCGCGGTCGATGTCCTGGCGCTGCTTGGCTTCGGCCTGGCGGCCCGCCTCCAACTCGTCCTCGCCGTCCTGCACGGTGCGCTCCCAGCGCGTCACGTTCTTCTGCGTGTCGCGCGAGCGTTCGAACTCCAAGTTGGAGGCGATGCGGTCGATCTGCGCCTCGAACTCCATGCGCTTCTTGGCGCGCTCCTGCTGCGCGCGCAGCTCGCGCTCCTCGTACTGCCTGCCACACCACCGGCGCGTGTCCGTAAATACATCTAGCGGGACGGCCTCGCCCGTCGGAAGCTAGCATTAAACTTCCCTACCCATATTATAAATGTGAATGTAAGTTTGTTTGTAACGGTTTCACGCGAAAACTGCTTTCCGATCATCATGAAACTTTGTACACATATTCTTGGAGGTATTAGAAGTAACATAGGATACTTTTTAAGAAAAAAAATATTATATCCTACAATTCCCGCAGGGTCGTTATTTACACGAGAACAAATTTGTCACACAGTGGTTTCCACGCGGGCGAAGCCGCGGGAAAAGCTAGTAAATGTATAAAGCGTGAATCACCATATCCGCGGAAAATGTTAGTCGTCTCCGCGGGTCGACCGCAGCGAGGCCCCGGACGGCGCTAGCCCGTATCCCACCACGTACCGTATGTTAGCGACGCCGATGTCTCTGCAGAAGCCGCGGAACACGACGTCCTCCACGTTGTTCATGTTCTCCTTGATCTCCTGAATCTTGAGGTCGCGCGCGTGGATGGTGCGCTCGATCTCCTCCACTTGCGGCTGAAACCACGTCAACATCACCGCACTCGTACGGTGTCTCGTTCGCTTCAACTAACATGTACTGGCTATTCCTCGTACACATCATTTATAATATATAGATATTTGTAGTTGGGATAACATCCCCTATCTGCATGGCTACAATCAGTCATAAACTCACCCCAAACATATCAATCTTGCGCTCAAGCTCCGCGATTTCAGCATCCAGGCCTTTTATTTGTTTCATCTGTAACGATAATTTAAAACAAAATATTTCATTATTGTGTCAACAATGCTTCGACCCATTTTTGAGCCACTACCGGTCCAATGAGAGATGTCATCGCTCGCCGACCATACGTACGGTGGTGTCGCGGTCCGTCAGTGCATATTTGAGACGAGACTCGAGGCCGCGGATCTGCGAGTCCACAGTTGTCAGCTCGGATTCCTTGCGCGATTTCTTCATCGATTCGCGAAGCTCCTCGGTTAGTTTCTCCTGTAAAGTAGCATTATTCCAAAAATGTATATTATTTGTATAACATGTTACATGTTGGAAACGACGCACTGCACGAGCCATACATTTAGAACACATTTTGGAACTCTACACGCTGCCGCTCGTAGGAGATGGTCTAAAAGTAAGTCCAATATGGTAAAAGTGAGTAAAGGATAATTTCACCGACCTTCCTAGCTTTCAGTTGTGACAGATGCTTCTCGTCCCAGCGCTTAGCTTTGCGCGCCAAATCCAGGGAGCCACCGGATATGATACCGGACTTCTGGTAGAACGTGCCGTCCAAAGCGAGAGCCTACGAACATAATGGTTATTATTTTTAATAACAGCGGAAAGGAGCAGTGGAACCGGTCGTAAGAACGGAAAAGCACTCACGTCGTAGCGGCTGTTTTTGGTGCGGTCGAGGTCGTAGGCGACGCGCGAAGCGTCCTCGGGCGTCTCGCACACCAGCGCGTTGTTGGTGACGAACAGCACGGCGCGGTGGATGGCGGCCGGCTCGAAGCGCAGCACGTCGAACAGCAGCTTCACGTTTTTGGGCTCCTTGATGTCGCTGCGAACGAACACGGCGGACTCAGTCTCGCCTCCCTCGCACGCATCTCGCTATCGGTTCGTTCCTTAATGACAATTCTGGCAATAAAGACCGACTGGCTCACCGCAGCCTTTCGCGCAGCGGCTTGGCCTGAATGTAGTCGAGCGGCAGGAAGGTCTCGGGCTCCAACATGCGCTCCTTCAGCACCTGGATGCAGCGTCGCGCCGTTTTCTCCGTGTCCACCACAATCGCCTCCATGTACTTGCCGAGCACTTTCGTGATGGCCACATTGTACCGCTTGTGGGTCGGCTGGCACATGTTAATCATTCGGTCGTACTGCGGGGACAACGAAAGGAGTGTCGGGATGTTAAAGATTTACAATATGAGTGGTGAAGAGTGAAGAATTATCGCCATATCAGCGTGCAAGTTGGAACGATATTATTTCGTACTCATGTACTTACACGTGTATTTAATTAGCAAGCACGTCGTCGCGTACGTCATGGACGGACATGCAATAAGTTAAGACAGAGCCGAATATTAAGCGGTCGTACCACGCCGGGGATGTCCCGCTTGAAGTTCTCGACGATCTCCTGCTTCTTGCGGCGGCGCGCCTCCTCGTGCTTGTCGACGCGCGCGTCGCCCAGCTGCGCCGCCACCTCCTCCAGCGCCGTCTGCAGCGCCGCCGCCGCGCCGCGACACGACCCCACGTCCGCCTGCCGCACCGCCCACGTCCTTACTCTCGGTCTCCAGTATGTTTTAATCATTGAACAATCCGAACCAAAATTAATCACGAGTTCACCGCGATTCGTGAGGGCAGCTAGACCGCTTGCGCCGAATATATAAACGCATACTTAATACTCTATAACGACGACTACAAGGTTGACAGACCTGAAGTTCCGCGCGCAGCCGCTTCTGCTCCTCCAGCGACTGCTCGGAGCTCTTGATGTGCTCGTTCAGTTTTTCCACCCGTTTCATCGCTTCGTTACGCTCGTGACCCTACAAGGAGAATATCCATAAATAAGAACTTCTTCGAGTTACCATCTACTAGAATAAATACATATTTAGAAATGACATGAACATAGCGAAAATGAATGATATCACTTTTATATATAAACGACATCTTATACGTAATTGAAGGTTTCTATAAATTCCTGATTACCTAATCAGCAACCTAGCAAACCAATAGTAGCATCCATCCAACCATCGCAACATTTTGAAGCCAATGTGATCTCTGTTGATAAGATGAAATGCCAGATACCTAATCATATAGAAGTACAAATGATGTGTCAAGTAATTAGTTGCACCTTCTGCCTGTGCTTGTTCTCGACCTCCCCCTTGCGCCGCATCTCGTTGTCGAGGCGGTCCTGATCCGCCTTCTGCTCGCGGTTCACCGAGTCCAGTTCCTGCAGGTAGCGCGCGGCTTGCCGGGACGCCTCCATCTTCAGTTCTTCGTATTCCCGAATCTAAAACGTGCACATTAGAAAGGAAGCCGAGTATTTTTCTGAGCATGACGTGTTTCATAGATGCAGCTACGAGAACACTACTGCCACATCCGGTGAGTCGTAAAAGAAATTGCTCCCATTTACTAATGGGCTGTTGATCCCGTTTGATGCTTGGTGTTTTGGTTTAAATAATATCAAAGAAGGTTAACTAACTTGCGCTTCCTCCAAGTGCACATCGGCACGGGTGTGGCTGGTGCCCACTATGGTCTGTTCCCACGCCGCTTTCTGCTCTTCGATTTGACGGAGCTCATCCTCTAATTTTCTAAAACACAAAATTACAATATACAATTTCTTTAAGTATTTAGAACTTGCGACATGAGACATAGAACCCAAGTCAAGTGATTCCAAATTGTTCAATACATATTTCTTGGTGAGCTTCTGCATCTGCTTCAAGTTCAGCTTCTGAATTATTAATGTTATTAAAACTATTATTTTTTTATTAAGGGGTCTGTTCCTTACTTGATGTCGGCCTGATGGGCTTCGTGAGCTTTTCTAGCCTGCTCTAAAGTTTTGACGGCACTCTCCAGTTTTTTCTGTGTGTGCGTGACACGTTCTTTTGCTTTGATAAACGTCGGCCGCTTCTTTGATACTTCGGCTTCCTGTAAAGTTTAGTCACTTTGGTTGTTTCCCTGCCAACGTCACTTACAAGTGTTTGATTATGTAGTTTTCATAAAGCGTGCTACATAGCACAGCCACAATTGTTTTATAAAGAAACTGAATATTACTTAAATACTAAATACTACTCTGATTTTCTTACCACTTCCCTGATGTCCTGCTCAATCTTGGCGAGCTCTCTCTGTACAGTGCCAACCTCTTTCTTTTTCTCTTTCAAGGCATCCTCTGCTTTCTGGCGCTTCTTCTCCACCTTAGTGAGCTCCTGCTGCTTGTGCTGCAGCTCCTCCTCGCTTGTCTTGATTTCCTTCTCATTGTGGTATAGATGAAAAAGTTGGAGTTCCACTTTTTGTTGTTGCTGCCATCAGAAAAATATTCTTTGTAAATTAATTTGTATAATACTTTTGTTATTCTCGTCTTGTCAACTCTTATATCACAATTTCAAGGCCGTGAAAGGTTAAGCTGCGACACCACACTTCCTAAAAAGAGCACACGACTGGACGACACTCACATTCACATCCCCTGATTTACTCTGCACAACTGTTTTTGCTACACTGATACTATCAACAGACACTAATATCTCAACAAATGCTTCTGAAACTTATCTCTTACCAGTTCCTCTCTCAACCGAGTATATTTTTCTGCCTCCTCCTTTTCAAACTTCGCCTCCTTGCGCTCAGCAGCCACACCCTTCTTCTTCTGATATGAGAATTGAGCTTCTTCATCAGCACGGTTCACTTCCATACGACACGCCTCGTATGCCTCTTTTAGAACACCAGATCTACAAATAATACATATTTTTTAAAGAGAAAGAGAGACTATTTACTTTGCAAAGTAGAATCCTATTGCATAATCATTACAGGTTTGTATTATTGTGTACCACCTCTTTATAATGTATATAATGCAGAAAGACAAACTGACTCACCCACTAATTTCCTCAAACAGTGCAGTCCTTTCTTTTGGGTTCTTCATAGCGATGCTCTCCACGGCTCCTTGGAACACCAAGAAGTTTTTGGCTTTCACGTTGATACCCAGCTTCTCCAACTCAGATAAATAGGTGCCAACTGACACTGCCTGGTAGTCATGAAAAATTTATTACTAACTTGTAGTTGAATGTGTTTTAAGAAGATATTGCTATTATGCATCACAAATTATATTCAAGGAGTTGAGTGAAATTGTCACATCATACCTGCCCATCAATTTTGTGTTCTGAAGACTGCCCTATGACTGACCTCTGAAAATGCTTTTCAGTCATGTCTTCTAGTATAAATGTGGCGGTCACTGAGGCACTGCAAGCATATTTCATGAACAATAAAATCAGATATCTCTTTGATTAGAAGTACTTTATATAATTCAGAATATTTATTTATCTACTTATAGACAAGTAACTAAAGCTGAAGTGTATATGTCGCTCAGTGTTGTAAGATGGCACTATCTTTTTCTTTCCTTAAATCAGTAGAAACAATTTTCCATCATTTAGAAAATTATTTAGTCTGTTCTAAGAATACTACAATGCAATACAAGTTTTACTATATCTTGCTCTAAAACTGTATGCGTATTACCTTCTAGAAACAGCTTTATTGATGGATGCACCATGGATCAAGTCGCTGAGACGCTTAACACGCAGTAGTGAGGTCTTTTCACCCATCACAAAACTCACTGCGTCCATGAAGTTTGACTTGCCTTTGACCGATCAGAATTAAGAGTTGAATTAGATAAAACAAAATACATCACAATATTATAAGAGCTCAAATGTTTTTTAGTAATAATGCAGTAATGATTACTTTAACATTGCAGCCTTAAGTTTGAATTCAATGTCTAAAGGCTGCTCTACACAATATGCCACGAATGCGTCCATGATGACTTACTCACCGGCACGACCATTATAAGCAACTTTACCAGAATTTTAGCACCCTTGTGTATCCAAAACGTAAATAACAACCGCAACAAGTACGAACGCACCGCTTCGCTGTCTAATTACCCGCCAATTCCTTAATGTACCCGGAAAACCGGTTACCGGCCTAAGAATCACATTCGACTGACGACGGAAAATCATGCCCTGAACAAGTAGTGCCTGTGAGTAATGGCTTAAGGTACATTTTACACAATGATAATGAAGTTGTATAAATTAGATAAAGAAACTAGTACACGAACAGATATTATAGAAACCAAAAAATACCTGAGCCATTGGGTCCTACTACGGCAGTGAACGACTTCAGAGGTCCTATCCGATGCTGCCCCCGGTAGGACTTAAAGTTTTCCATGTCAATAAATTTTAGGAACGCTGGCATTTTGAAGATTTCACAAAGTGTAAGCACTTCCTATATAGTCAGATTTCACGAAAAAAGTCGCACCAACACTAAGATAGAACATAACATAACATTATGACATACAACATTAAATGTATTATTTTACTCGGAACATAATAGCGCCAACGCCAACCAAACAGTTCCCCTGTTCACCAATGTTTGATTGACAGATAAAAAAATATCATTTAAAACAACAGGTTATATAAAGACTTTTAACTTTCCTAAGGATACGGAAAAGAAGATAATCTATTTCTGGTGATTTATGTAAGTATATTAAGAGCTCTGCGTTTGTCAATTTATTTTAAACATTTAGGAGTTTTTATTGCGTTTACACTACATTTAAAACCGTGAAATTACCTTGTATACTGTATTATATCAAATTGATTTGTATTTTGTTAAATATACATTACCTATACAAAGAGGTACATTTTACAAACATGTTAGAAATCAAAAAAAACATTAATTATCTAGTAACTACCTGTAAGTTAATTTGAAAATTATTTTCTTAGGTAAATATTTTAAAATTCCAGTACATCCGTCATAATGTCATTTTGCAGGCCAATTAAGTCAGTGTCACTTCAGTCACTCATATCTTGAAAAAAAATCGCCTTTCTCAATTATTCAGGCGTAGTAATTATTATTTATTTTACTTGTAAGCGACATTTCCTATTTTAGAATACCATATTTTACTATGGCTAGCTCATTGCTATAAACATTTGGTGAAAATGAATGGTGACCAAAGTCCTGGTAGTCCTTTAGATCTAACTGATCGCGAACAGGCAGTCCTGATGGATCCTATCGACCATGAGCGTGCGAGATATCCGTATTGTATAGTTTGGACACCAATTCCAGTTTTAACGTAAGTAGCAATTATACAAGGTAATGTAGATATAATTCCATAAACGGTTTTCATCACAACAGACGAAAACACATTCTTGCTAATAATTAGCATAAATACTGATTTTTTGATAGATTTTGAAATGTTATTCGAAGGTAGTATGCAAATTAAAAAATTGTTTCGTATTAAATCTAATTCACATGTATACAGTTCTCTAAGTAACATAGTCTGCTGTACTGTTTTGAGTTGTTGATATCCATTATTCTAGGTGGATATTTCCGTTTCTCGGACACATGGGCATCTGTACATCGAATGGCGTGATCAGAGACTTCGCTGGCCCATACTTTGTCTCCGAAGACCTAATGGCTTTTGGCAATCCTACTAAATATTGGCAACTCTCACCACAAAAGGCAACAAATGGTCAGGCCGGTTGGGATGCAGCCGTAGCAGAGGCTTCAGAGTGCTATAAGAAAAGAATGGTATGTTAGACTTTTACTAAACATGTAGTTTAACTACAATTTATCAGTTTAAAATCACATCTCTAAATTGTTCTTGCCATATTACATATGTAATTTTGTTAGTTAATTTCATATTTTTCATACGAATGATTGATTTTTCAGCACATCATATTCTATGACAATTGTCACTCACATGTGGCGAAAGCCCTCAACATCATGAGCTACAACGGCTGTAAAAACTGGAATATGGTTAAACTGGCTCTCTACATGATACCCTACTCAAAATATGTTAGGTAAGCTTATGCATCTGACATTGCTGTGTCCAGTTGTTAATTAAACAATTTGATCATTTATCTTGGTATTGTTAATGTTAGTAAGAAAAGATACTTATTTTATTACTTGGGCAATTTATTTCCTTAAGGTTATATATACCTTTTTTGAGAAAGATGTAAGCTCTGGGAGGCCTACAAAGATTGATATATACATTTATTTTTGTTTGTTTATTTATTATTATAAATTAAATATAAGTATGCAATATTATTGCACTTATATTTTTGCATGATTAAGTTACTTAAAAATATTATGTAAAATTACTGGAACCGTGATTAAATATAAGAGTGTTAATTATAATTAATTTATTAAATATCTTACTTTCAGCTTTTGTGCCTTCCTGAAGACGTGGCTGCCATTTTTCATCATTGTTGCATTTATATTTGGTATAGCTGCAAGTATTTAAATCTGGATATGTTTGGAAATGCATGTGTGATTTTGAGAATCTTGAGGGAGTCATGCCTCTCCAGTGGCATTTCTCACATGTGAAGCATCTTGTGCTTAGTTTTCAGAATGTTGGTGTGGTTAGTGTGTTAAGGCAACTGGACCGGCAGGATGTCCTGCGTGCAATGTGGCAGCCGGAGTATAGCTCCGTGAGACTGAGCATACATAAAAGCTTTGTTGATATCATCGATCGTGATCTAAAAGGTTTTTAATATAAACTTAATTGTGGTGTACTGAATGTCGGTATTCGGAAAATACTTTCTTTTAGAAACAGTGTGTACAATGATAATTTTGTCATATATATAATAAACAAAATTTCTACAGATTTTATTGATATTGTTGTGAAATTGTAAAATGGATTTCCCAGTGCTCAATAGATGGCATTACTTTGCAGCTGGAGTGGTGTCATTCTGGTTAATTAACGTCGATCAGTAGGTTTCTTTGTTAACTTATGCTGTAATATATTTTATTTCATATGCATATGGAGTAGAAATTATTTAGTTTCACTTCGTTCTTCTTATATTTTCTTCAGAGTTGTATTAGTTTATGGAGTGTTTTTGTTTTGTTTTTTTGTAAATAGTTATATGATTTGTTCCTTACGCTTGTTACGATCACTCACTGTGATATTTAAACTTATTACCGGGTCCTATGGCCATCTTTTTCTTTATAAAACTGCTGAGTTTTAATGTTTGTTTTTTGAACTACATCCGTCTTGTATTAATATAACACTGAAGCATTGCAGTTAGCTGGTCGAATTCCACATCTTTTGTTATTTCTTGTAATATATCTTTGTTTTAAATACCAGGAATGTGTATAATACTATAGTTTTTTCAGTCCCATTAAATAAAATAAAACTACAAACAGCATTTATTTTGTGATGTGATTGTATTGGGGTGAGGAAGCTGTCATAAAAAACTAAACCCAATAATTGCTCGTGAAAAACTGATGTAATGTGAAATATATTATCAAAAGGTTGAATATATTTGTGCATATGAGTGTAAATAGTGAAATGGCCAGTTACATCAACGTACAATAGTCCGTAGTTCATATACATATCCATAAAATGTCACATTATGAGATAATTATGTTATTGTACAATTTTAAGCTTAACAATAACAAAGTTTCATACAAACTTTCATTCCCCATTTTAGCCCCTTCAACCCCTTTTTTCACGATAAAAGGTAGCCTTTGTCCTTCCCCAAGATCACGTCTATCGTTTTACCAAATTTTATTAAAATTGGTTCAGTGGTTTAGGTGTGAAAGCGTAGCAGACAGACAGACAGAGTTAATTTCACAATTATAATAATACTAAGTGTGTCCGCGACTTCGCGTTTGAATTTAATTATCCCTACTTTTTATATTTGATTTAATAAGAGATGTTTTGAAAAAAGAAATTTTTCTTTCATAAAAAAAAATATTTTTTCTTAAAAAGCATCCTATGTTACTTCTGATACCTCCAAGAATATGTGTACAAAGTTTCATGATCGGTTAAGTCGTTTTCGCGTGAAAGCGTAACAAACAAACTTACATTCACATTTATAATAGTAGGGATATAGTACGGAAGGACGGATATGAACCTTACTATCATAAAAATTACATTCCACATTGTCAGATAGATCCATTTAATGTGTGTTAGTTAAATATATACATCGCAGAACTACTTGCTAAATAAATAGATTTGTACAAATAATGTTACGAGCTTTTACTATTTGTAAAAATAATGTTACTTTAAATATCCCTTTCTGTTAATGATGTGTTCTTTAGTTTTATAAATAAAAGAGAGGATTAAATAATTTCTTATAATTCATTCTATTCAATTACCAAATATATGTCTTGAAGTAAATTTGTCATAGCTATAGCTTAGAGCTGAACTACCTCCATAACCTCTCAGTTATATGTATAACATCATCCACCAAATAAAAGAATAATGAACATGATTGTAATCTTATTATCTCGTTAATATTAAGGTAGGTTTTAAAGAAAACATGGATAAATATCAAGTAATTCTAATTAGTACATAATATTGTAATGGTACAGGCATTGAAATATTCAGCATTTACATTTAGTTTGAGCCATTCTTACTTTACCTTGGGTTATAATTTATGTAACTGAAGGTTATAGTTCAGTGTAATATGAACAAGTTAAAGTTCCGCTTCAGCGAACAAACAGGTAAAGGACACAACTAGAATCATCTGACCAGACTTGCACTGATGCAGTTCACATAATACATTTCCAGGTGCCATATATTTGAAATAAAATAATAAAACCAATATTGAAACTGGTATTCATGGAAACCGAGTAGATTTTAATGATAAGTATGTAGTAACTCCAGTATCCGGTGTTTAAGTTATGTTTGTAATAACCCCTTCTAGTCTACTCCTTAATGTTATTCTTCCTCGAGTTTTTACAATTCATATGAATTTTAAATATCTTGTACAATTACATTTTGGATTCTTAAGTAATGAAATTGCCTGGTGACTTATAGAAATATACTGAAGTGACCAAACTTGTTGTTTCTCTTTACCTTTTTAGCTGTGTTAGCTACAGAAGATGATACAGAGCATTCCACCTGGCGAAGGATTGTTAAGCGGCCTATCTGTTAAGTCTTGCAATCATTTTTATTGCTTCCGCATCACATGCCAACCAAATTTCCAGTAGAAAGTAACTGACAAAACCCACAGAGCAACATTAATGAAAATTGACTATTAAAAATTTTAAATGAATGGTATTTTCAATAGTCAAGTGTCACTTACTTTGCATAAATAGATTTGGAAAATAGATATTGTGGCTTTTTTCCCATAATTGTGTTATTTTTATCAAATTAATAATACAATACTTCACCAAACACATAATAATCTAATTCTTTTTTAAAAAAGAACAATGTTTTATGGAGTCCCTTTATAGTTTGAAAATAAGTTATTCTCAAACAATAAACATCAATGTAAAGATTTATGGGTGTGGTTAAGAATCACATACCCGGATTTTCCTTCAAATTTTGGTCGGATATTCTCCATCCAATGGCAATATTCCCAGAGTGTGGAGACGTTAGTTTTGGAGAAAATTAAAAATGAAATGCACTAACTTTTAGTTTATACTTATGTTATTTAGAGACGTTTCTTAAAATTGTAGGCATTAATTCCATTACGAACTGCACAGCAATAATATACTCTCTCTATATTATCACTCACAAAGCACAGAAACATCTAGTTTAGAAAATAAACTGATAAACATTTTTTTTGAAATGAACTTTGCATATTTTTACTAAATACGGTGTCCCGTCATGGCCACGCCTTCGGACACCGAGTCTTTGAACGAGGAGGAGGAACAAATTTGAAAAAAAACCAGGTAAATGATTGTATATCCTGCCCCCAAAATACTTTGTTACACATGTAGCTTTATGACGAGTACAACATGACTTCTGTTGGTCAGTAGGAACGATCACTTGTCATTAGCTTACATTTCACTAACAACACTCTTTTCCACAGAAAAGTCGTACTCGTAGCTGCTAATGTTGATCCTGTTGGACAGATATGCCAGTAAATCGCCTATTTCCGTGGCGTAAGCATCTTTATTTTGCGACATTTGTAGCTCGCGCGAAATAGAAAACGGCACGCCCTGAAGATAGTGAAAAGTCTGATCGACCGCTTTCATTTTAGGGCCGGGAGCCATCGGTGCTGGTCTGAGTGGATATTGCATTCCACTGACGTTTGGATAAAGACCTCCACTACTGTTCCGATGATCCACAATAACAAACCCGTCGTCAGGTTTAGGTCCAGGTATAGGTGGAGTGTCATCTTCCACCGGAGACGATTTTCGCTTACTAAAGAATGATGAAAACATTTTAATTAAATCTTAAAAGTTTCACTTGCTTGTACTTGATTACTTATGTACTTCGGATTTTGCGTAGATATCCAAGCTACGTTGATATCAAAACGTAATTTATCAATTGCCATTTTTGACATTCATCACTGACAGAAATGCTACTATTTACTTCATAAAAATTTATTGCACATTAGCAAAGATTATTTCATCATCCAGAACAGAATACTATTTGTAGTTTTAAATAATATCCAATGTTGTTTAGAAAGATATTATGTAATATTAAAAATAACCTTTTGTCATTGAAAAATACTTTGGAAAAAATATTGGTTTTTACAGACATTGCATTACACATTTATCTTAGAGAGAAATTGATTCAAAGTTTAGAATTAAATGTGTTAATATATTGTTTTATTTTATTTTTTGTAATCATTCTAAAACGCTAGTGAGAACAATTTGGGTCATTCTTTGTTTTCAATGTTTAGAAAAAGATATAACTTTGGTATCATTGGTGCATATAAAGGACATTTCGAATTTGAATCTTATTAGCCAATAAGAATACACAGAAATGGGTCATTTGCAACGTATGATACTCACAGGGTACAATTTTTTCGACGTGCGTGAATTGAAATAATAGACGTCAAAAATCTGGTCAAAACATACAATTTGTGTTGTTTTTAAAGAGAGATTAGTCAAAATACCAGTGTTTGTTGTTAACTGTGCGGTTCTTGTGTTAAAGATGGTCTAATGATGCCACCTGTGTCGCGTTATATACAGTAATATTGTGCTGTTTGTGGAAAACTTACTACGAAGTTCCTGGAAGACCAGCTGGTTAGAAACGGGTTAGTTTAATATTGTATAATTTCTGCAAAGGATTATATGTTCATGTTTATAAAATTGTTATCCATGTGGTTAATGGCTATCGACACTTTGTTGATAATAAACAATAAATAGTTAGCCGCGTAATGGAAATTTATTAGATGATCAATTTTTATCAAAACAAAACATGACCATCATCATATTCCGTTTTATGAGCTTTACGTGTGTACGTTTTTTGATCGCGAGGTGTCCATAACTATTAGTCATACAGGTGGTTACTCGATTCCTATTAGAATATAAGTTGAACAGATACCATTCTTATAAGGATGTGTAATATTCAGGAAAAACAACGCCATTGTTTTTATACCGTTGCTAATGTTTCTTTAAGATTGCTGCAATACGGATAATATTTTAGGAATCGCATTTGTATCGGTATTTTTATTTGCAATTCATATAAGAGTAAGACAATTAAATAAATATTGTAAAATTTGCTGAGGTTCTTCTTATAAAAAGTACTAAGTAGTACACTTCATAGATTCTACAATCGTTTTGCACTCGATGACCAACTAGTCGGTGTGACAACACAGCGTCCGTCAACAGTCCATACAATCATCAAATCAGTAGTGTTATGGAAAAAAAACTATATATAAAAGAGAGATAATCGATGACAACGATGTTTGGTCCACCACTCGCCGCCGTCACGTGGTCATGATAACTTTAAATTTAAATTGATTTAATTAATTCAATTTATTTTTCATTATCATAATTTTAATTAAGTATAAATATAAAGTAGAAAGAATAAAATATGTAACTAGAAATGTTTACTTATGATCCGGGTTGATTATACAAAGATCATTACTATTGTCTCACCACATCACTTTACTTGCATCTAATTTTAATTTAGCATTCATTGGCACTGCGATAATAGGACTGTTAATGACATTAGTCCAATTAGAATGAGAGCAGATAGTGTATACTAGTATGTACACCTTATGAGGACAGCGGCCGATGTGTTGCTACCTTTGAGGATTGCAGTCAGGTGTCTGGGCAATCGGGCCACAAGTCAGACGAAGATTGTTTGTGGACGAGTAGTTGCTGAGCATTGAATCTGAATGTTAAGTAATTAGTAAATTCTTGCATGCCATACTCGTACATCTAGTGCACAGTAATACAAGGAGTCTCTTAGCAGTAAAAATATACTACCCGTGTATATTCTGTATTAGGTCTTCAGTATCAATATACAGTACGTTTTTATCTTGTGTATGTAATTCATTATTTGTACTCTTATTGCATCGCTTTATGTCTCTTAAAATACATATTCAATTAACCCTGTATTTAAATTACCCATAATTCGCTAATAATTAAAATAAAATAACTGTAGACTCATTGTGTATTCGTTGTTGCAGAAAAGTGGCTGTAATTTGAACATGGCCGATGACCCCGGCCAGTCATCTTCACATGAAGGTATTGATTGCCCAATCGCTTAAGCTAAAATTGGACATCGAGGCAGTATTCGATAGCATGTAAACAGCTATGTTCTAAAGGAAAACATTGTGAGAAAAGCTCTGCAATGTAAAGTTCTCCATATTATTTCCTAAGGTCTATGCGTAAGGCATGGAATTGTTCAAACTTACATGAAGACGTGACGCACTAAGACTTCGTCCGTATGAATAAATACATTGAATATACAGGGTATTTATATTTAAGATATTGGACGTGTGGAATATCGTCTATCAATGATTCAAAATACTTGCGTTTTATTGAGGTCATAAAATTTATGGTAAAAAAAGGTATCTCCTTATTTATGTCGCAAATCAGTTTGGGTTCCAAAACGAGCCGCAGCGCGCTTCCGAACTGATGCTGGACCGTGTTATGCACGTGTATGAAGTATAGCTTATCGAATTACGAGCTCGTGAAGCATTCCGTTCTTGCGTCAGTAATAACGTGGCGTGATTGATGGCGAGCAGCGATAGCCTAGTGGTTTGTAATTCAGCCTCTCACTCCGGGGGTCTCGGTTCGATCCTGGCGCGCACTTATGACTTATTAGCTTTTGCCCGTGACTTCGTCTCGCGTGGAATAGTGTCTTTTGCAATAAAGGTATCCTAGGTAATTAAAAAGCTGCCCAAAATCACTATTCCACGCGGACGAAATCGCGGATAAAAGCTAAAATTTTTTTTTAATCCTAAGAAGTATCCTATGTTACTTCTAATACCTCCAAGAATATGTGTACAAAGTTTCATGATGATCGGTTAAGTATTTTTCGCGTAAAAGCGTAAGAACTTACATTTACATGTATAATATTATAGTAGGGATTACGTGCATTTTATAACTAAAATTTGAATATCACTCGCTATAACGATGAAGAAAAATATCGCGAGGAAACCTGCTTATCTTAGGATGTTATAAAGTTTATAATATATTAGGAGGTGTGTGAAATCTACCAATCCGCACTTGGCCAGCGTGGTAGACTACGGCCTAAACGTTGAAACGCGTATTTTTCTATTTGTTACTAAAAACTATATAAGTATGTACCAGTCTTCATAGTGCTTCCTTCAAAGTTAGCGGATTTTCAAACAAATTTCCAATCTGTACGTCAATTTTGGGGAGTGGAATATTAAAAATCCTTCCTTCCTGTTTTTCTACGGTTTGATGACGAATCGGTCAGCCAGCAATCGGGACCACTTATATTTGTAGAAGGTACGTTATAACAATACGCGTACGTTACCTGCATAAAGCCACGTGTACAGCGAGATTCAACTCGTACATAGTCGATTTCACCTGAAAATATCTAATAACAATGGAGGGTCGAGAGCTCGGGGGCTCGTCTGCTGGCAGGCGGGCGGATCGATACGCGCCAAGGCCACGGGCGGGCGGTTATCGATTCTGTATAAATAGCGGCAGCCCCGGCCCCGGTGCGCTGGCGGCTTCTCGTTCCCGGCGACCACGGCCTCCGTCCACCCTCCGGACCCGCAGGACCCGCTGCCAGTTCGACGCCCGGCTAACCTTGATCATTCCACGTGTGGAAATGATCATATTATTCTATACGGAAGTGATAACCATTACTGGTATAAATTATGTTATTTTTTCATTTACTAGTTGTGCCCCGCGGCGTTACCCGCGTAAATCTCGATCCCGTGGATTTTATTGGATCAAAAGTGCTGTATATTGCTTCATAACCTCGTCCAATTTCTAGCGGAAGTCCCATTAAAATCGGCCCAGCCGTTCCCGACATTAGACCGGACAAATATAATGACAGACAGACAATTATTTAGAAAAGCTTGTGTTTTTGTACCGTGTAAAAAGCTATAAACACTTGAGCAAACAGTTATTTTGAAATCACATTCAGACACTTCAATTTCATATTATATATATATAATATGAAATTGAAATGATATATATACACATA
>DWDX01001971.1:0-16512 GCA_018245675.1 Agara michaeli | reverse complement strand
GTCGGGACGCGTCGCTAGTTGATACAATAAAACAAAACCTATTTGTTCCTGAAGCGTATCTTGATAAAGCGAGTCGATTTTCATTATAGAGATTGTGTCGTTGATAGGACTACAGTATTACAGTCAGGTATAGAAAAAAATGGTTGCTACACGGATCTCTTCGTCAGCAACTTCAAATGCATATAGGGCTATTTCACATGTCCCGTTAGCTAGGAATCAGAATGCAGTTATGGTATCTTATGTCCGTTCGCAAGTGGCGACTGAAAGGAGGCTTCCGGGGTTGTGTGTAACAAGGGAAGGCTACCCGGTGTCCATGCCGAGGCATCGGGGTACCTTTTGAAGGTAATCAAAACAAAGGGTTGATGCAAATTGGCGCGTTCGACAATTTACTACAAGTAGTAAGCACTATTAATGAAATGGACGAAGGAATGATAGTAAAAAATAATGACCAGATCAATTTCCCACTAATAACACATCATACAAACAAATTTCCACGCGACATCGAAACTGCCGAAGCTCCAAAAAATGTCCAAAGCATTGCAGCAATAAATCGCATTAACAAAACTTTCATCATCCATTATGACTTAGCGTTCTCAAGTTGCAGCGAGCCCAGCAAAAAGGGCATAACAGGAAATAGCCATAAATCAATAATGCTAGACGAAATAAAACTTGTTAAACAAAACAAAAAAAGGAAAAAAAGAACGTGTGTGTAGCTGCACAAAATTCGCAAAAAGAATTACAAGCAATAACATGCAGTAGTGGTGCTATTAACAGAGATAAACAAGGCCGCTTCAGACGAATACAGCCCTTACTTCGACGGGATAAGGTTTTGGTGTTTCGCAATCGTATGTTGGTTAGTAATTTAGTCCCTATCGGCCGTCGAGCTGATTAATGTCGCCAGTAAATCAGCGGATTACGACAATGCGAGAAATGACGAGTCGCGGCCGGATCGCGAACGCTTTGACGTTCAAGACGGGAACGAATGAGTGAGCGATGAGCGATTATTATTTATGGGACAAATAAAAATAACCAGTACATTGTTAATTAACGACGTAGTCTAAATACTGTGCACAATATGTTAACTGCTTCTTTTATACTTGTACGGAAAACTACTAGCGCAGCATTGTCTTCTTTTACAAATAAGTATGACAATTCAAGTACAAAATCGCTACGAGATATATTGTTTTTTTCTGTAATTGGAAAAAGTATTTGCAACTAACCATTCTATTTTATAAATATCTTGCAAAATTCGCGACAAAAACATTGTTTTTATTTACTGAGCGAATGGTATAACGCTTAAAACGTAGCAATACGTTGAAAAATAGTAACAACCATTTTTTTTGTTTGTCTCAATACCCGCTTACGTCTATAACTTGTGCCAAGTCGTTCGTCGTATCGAATTATTGAGTAAACACAAAGTAATCGATCGTTATATACGGAATGCACTGGGGCACGAAGAAATAGTGTCCAGTTTCCACCCCATGACGATTGAACCAATAAGTCCTGTAATATTTGTAAGGGATGAAAAATTGCGACACGTCTCTAAGCCCATTTCGAATAATAAAGCGAGAGTTTTGAAAGGCAACGCATTATGATGTGTGAAATCAGTGATTTAAAAATACAGGGACCTCTTTGTGAGATGTGTTCGAATTAAATGTAATTATTTATTTACATTGTACCAAACCCTAGAATACCTATGTAAATATTTGTTGATATAATATTACAATACTGTTTAGGATTAATTTTACTAACGTTTCAAAAATGAGATTAATGTGAAGAAACAGAACATACTTGCTACGTTCTACGTGCTACGTTGCTACAATTGTTACAATAAATAAATAAGTAAAACTATTATCTTAAAATAAGTAAGAAACACAAAACATTGACTCTTTTCAGCACTGATTGAAATTTTTTATTGTGCTTATAATTTATATTATCCAATGCCTAGTCTACTCCCTTCAAGACCTAAATTACCATAGGCTCACCACTCACAGAAATAACAAAATAAGTATGAGGTGAAACAGTTATGTCGCACGTTTTCTGTGAATACACCGCGTATGTCACAGTGTTCCTGACAAACTGATTTATACGAGGAGGGGAGGAGGGCGACTTCACGTTTTGTCCGAATCATCACGTATTTCGCTACACTTTGTGAAAAATTTGAGTACTATCGTTTATATACACAAATTACCAAGAGACGATCGAGATATTAGTTACATTAGTTCTGTTAGTAAGTTTAGTATAAGCGCAGATAGTAATAGATAATAGTTGAGCTTTTAGCGGTCCTAGTTGCGTTGCTATTCTTGAGGAGTCGTATTCTAAAGTACCTTTAAAGTTTATGACAAAAAATACAAGTATTACGGCATTTTTAATAAACAAAACAAGTGTTAAACAAGTGTGCATTAAGTTAAATAAAACGAAAAGGAGACGAATTGTTCGTTACAAGTCGCGATAAAAACACGCCATGCCACCTGTAAACTAAAAAAGCTACACGCATTACTGAAAGCTCGCGTTCCGACAAATTGATTAATGCACCCAGTGGGGAGTTCGCGTTTAGCCGGACCTTTCACGTGCTCCACGACATTTTGTCAAATCGCCCAATTGTTTGCCGCGCGATTAGTTTCAATTTGACCGATAAGCCGGCACAATGATAGCACTACAGTGCAATCGTAACAAACGTCCTGACTATCCTCTCGGTAAAGTGGTTAGAGACATTGAGTGCTAAACTGGGGTCGTGAGTTCGAATTCCGGCCAGGATAAACATTTGTGTGATGAGCACATCTGTTTATTATGTCTGTTTGTAATAAAAAATATCTATGTATCTATACGTAGTTTGTATGTATGTATATAAGTAGTTTATTAGCTCAGTTCCACATAGTACAGACTCTGCCTATACTAGTAGTTTGGAATGAGATGGCCGTGTGTGGGTGTGGCCTAAGATATTATCATTCAGCTTAAATAAATTAAAATTAATGCACTATTTATTTAGAACATCCGGCTGTAGTGGCTACTTACATCCCGTGGACATAGATGTTAGTTCTGTGACATAAAAATTCTTGTATGTAACACGCAAGGATTTCGTAGTAGAAAATGAGTATAAGTAAATTACAATTACACAGTTACACCTATTTAGCACAGGAGTAGGTAGAGACTAAGCATTTCTACCTATAACAGTTCTGACAGACTTCTGTCGAATATAACAGACACTAGTAGAGTTTGCCTCGGTCTTCCTCCCACATTGGTCGTAGCGAAGCGGCTCTCCGAAGTCCACCGAGTAAATAAACGAAATAAATAAATGAAGAGCGCTTATGTTACAATTTTATCGATCAATTTAACGACGTACTTAAGTACAACCACGCATAAAACTGATTTACACATGTGTACAGTCGCGTTCAACATTTGACACTTTAAACTTTTACGGTTTAATCTTTGGAAGGAATAAATAAAGTTTAGTGCGTTCGATCCAATGGGGACACTCGGCCACGTTGGCCCCGCACAGGTACGTCACCAATGGCATATGTTCGTCAGTCATAAAATAGATAAATAATGTCCCGAACGGATCTCCTCTCAAAGCGGTGACTCCATTCGATGAAGCCGACTTTAAAATATGTAATGCGTTTTAATGCTTAAAAATTTTACTATTAAATGATTTAAGATGTCTTTGTGTTTTGTTTTGTACTTTGTGATTTGTTATTGTTCGATAAAGCGTCTTAATAATCGTATGAAAATAACTAAATTACAGAACCAATAAGACACTAAAAAATAATTGTCGACAACCAAGGAAATAAAATAGAACATATTACAATTTAACTATTATTCTAAGCGTTTGTGTATGTGAAAAGGGTATCAAAGTAGCAGGCAACAGCATTGCAGAATAGACTTACTGTCCATTAGTTCATTTAGAATTAATAATTAATAAGTTAGTATTATCTGATTAAACTACTACAGAAACATGGATGTGGTACATTTTTTTCTAAAAGTTTCCAAACATCTTAACTATTGTCATGTTGTCTAATATAGTACAAAAAATGTTTATCATATCAATTTACCAAAGTTATTCGGGCGATAATTAATTTAAATATGTTAAAATCGTCATTGACGTTCATATAAACCACGAGAGAATCACATCACATGATGCAATAAAAATGTAGGCGTTTGTGAGATATTTATAATGGAGTTACACACACGCTTCAATTTGATTACCATTCTCTACCGTCACAAGTCACTCGGCACAGTTTTTCTAACTAAATATATAACATCCCAGCGTCGTAAATCTGGTAACATCACAGCGGATGTGGTGGAGTATGCGTGAGACCGTTCGAGCCATTGTCACGAAAACTTGTCGTCGACAAGAAATTAATAATTCAATACATTTATTTACTATAACTGCCAAGCTGGTTATCTCTGCTAAATCGAACTGGAATAGCGTGGAGGATGCTACACGCGTTCCGCGGTGATGTGAGACACCCATGGCCAGAAATGGGACTTAAACTGGAGTTGCAGCCATTGTGTAAGTATATAATTGGTGTAAGTGGCTTGCGTAGTTCTAATTATGTTAAAATAAATAAATAAAACTTTATCGTACTTTTATCCTTTCCTCCTCCTCCGAAGAACTATGTTACGTTACAAATCTGATAATTACCTTTTATGTAACCGATATGTTTTCAATATGATATGCTTTACATCGTGAAAACATATCGCCTCTAACATGATCATAGTTTTGCATATTTATAATATCGTGTAATCAGCGGTCGAATGGGGAAATATTCTTATCTAGTCACAAAATATATTCAACACTAGGTCGTAAACTAGGCGAAATTACAAGGGACCCTATAACCAAAAACAATGCTCCGATCAGAGTTCACGCGCATTGCAATGTGCACTCTATTGTAGAGCGTGAAGATGCATTTTTGATTTCACCGCCGCTCCATGCAACTATGCGAGTGAATAAGTTTTTTCAATCGCAAAAGACTTAATCCGTTTTTAGCCGGCCAGCGGATTTTGGGCTTTATTATCGACCAGTTGGATTACAAATGGTTCGCGTCGCAACCGACGTATGACCTTGCAACCCCGAAAAGGTTATCCACGAAAATGTTAATATAATAGTTGCTTCAGTGCTACGGGTTTTGTTGGCGTGAAGGCATAAATCAATTTTATAGCCCCATCTAAATCAAACGCGTTTTAATGGGCGGCCCCCGTCATATCATAGCGGAGTATGATAATTTACGGCTACTATGTGACGAATGTAGAAATAAAGGTCTCCCCATCCGATCCCCTCCCGGCGCAGGGATTAGTTTTATACCCTAAACCGGCGTCGTAAATATGTCACCCATATCTTCTGGTGTCGCAAGATAATTTTTGGATTTACGAAGTGTTGGCCTGATGCGAGTTTTTCGTTGTCGCTTTTATTGTTTCTGATAATGTCGCGTCTGAGTGATTTAGGCGTGATGGTGGCTGTCAGTCGAGACGCTGATAGTGATGGCAAACAGGGCCGGTGCGTTTTGTTACGCAGCCAGCTCTGCTGCTCGAGTCCCTTGCGGCTGATTTATAATGCGAGCGGCGAAACGTGTTCCACTTTCAAAACGATTGTCCACATTGACAATTTTTTTTTAACTTGATAGAAGAAGGAGACTAAAATTTTCGTTCGCCAGTTAATATGAAAGCTTTATTAGAATTACGCAGCTTTTACAAAGCTAATGAAAACTTGCAAATATTATGCAAACGTAAAATTTATTCGTTTCAAAATACTTCAAAATTGTGCAGAATCAATTCAAAAACTTGTTTTGCTAATAGATAAAAAGATTACTTCCGATTAAAAGATATATATCTGTATATCTGATCTCAGCTTGTAAATCAATCAGACAACAAATATCATTACAATGAAATATAAATAAAATTTATTGTACAAATTATTTTTTCAAAAGTAAAAAGTTACGACTGATTTCGAAGTGATTTTATTTTACCTACATTCAGCCAGCAGCCAGTAATTAGTAAAACGGCAGCTATCGATTGATAAAACAGTTATCACAACTCAGGTGACTTTACATCACAAAGTATGAACGTCTTTTGACTTCCGAGAATTCTATACGCGAACCGCCTAATCAATCAGAGGTGCGCTGAGATTTCTATCGTTAACGTGTTCACTTTACATGCAAATATGTACAAGTGATTAAACGTCCGAATGAAGATGTAACTGTAAACAAACAGCATAAAGGATACACACAGATAAACATTAATTATTTAGCACAAAATACTTCGTGGTTGTAATTTACACATAACACAGGCAGTCGCGAGTATTATTTTATTGTAATTGTGCTTGTGTGTGTGTGTGTGCTTGGTAAATAGCTCCAAAATTAAAGTAAATCAAACCTACGTAGACCGATTTATTTTTAAACTTTTGATTTTTTAAGATACAACCTTATTTTTGATATGTGAATTGCGTATATTGAAAATATTAAAGGCCCCATAAGACTTATCCGTCAGTCCATTCATGAGAGTACTGCACTAGGTGTTGTGGGTTAAATTCTTACATGCAACATATATATATTTATGATACGCCTGGGCATTTCTTCATTACCTGGATTCAAAGTAATCTGCACAATTAATTTAATGCATTTCTATATTTACGAAATTTACCCAAATTATGATTATTACTGCCACGTTCGTCGGGCGGTTGCTAGCGCGACTGCCGATCGGGAGGATTTTTCTAATTTAGAATTTCTAGCAGTGACTCAGAGACTGGATGTGTGCCCGGTGCATAGCAATAGGCTCACCACCTATTCCATTGTGGGACTTAAACGTAACTGGTGAAATATGGGGGTGTACTACATTCGTCTGCCTACCCCTTAGGGGATTACAGGCGTGATGTTACGTATGATGATTACCTTCGTTCGCTTAGTAAGCTTGACTGATCTGGGACTCTGTTTACTTACCGCTCATGCTTACGGTCCTCCCTTGCGACTGAGGAAGGCTAGAAGCATACTCCACCACGCCGGTCCAGCAAGTCTTGTCGGAGATACGATGTGTTGGCCAGCCCGCACAAGTAGGCTTATATAACAAAAATGTGCAGTTTAATCAATTCACACGTAAAAACGTGTCGCTCAACGACAATATTATTTAATATCGTGATTTTGTTAAATCTGCCCGCGTGTAATGGCGATAAATCATGGTAACGTCGCTCATTAACGAAATTTATGTTTGCCGTATATTTCACCCATAGAACTTATTGCGTGTAGACACGGCACCGCGTCAGCCTGTGGACGGCGCGTTTGATACTCTACATTCGTTTTTTTTTAAATGTAAACGTATCATGTAAGTAACCGTTATATTCGTGATACATATTTAGATCTACCCTACTTTTGAATAGCGAGAAACAAACTAGTGGTCAGCAAGCCTGGAGGTCGTGGATTCAGTTCTCACCCAAAAAAATCTGAAATGAGCAGAAGTATTTGTTCAGTGATAGATATATATTTATCTATGTTTAGAAGTATTTAAAATGTAAATTATATTTATTAAGTATTGGGTCACTATACAAGCCCTGTATAGTTTGAAATTAGAAAAATAACTACGAGTATATTGGACTAAATAGAGAAAATTTGAGTGCGCCTTTAAAACAGTCTCCTTAGCACTTTCTCATATCACTATTATAGTCCGACACGCGGATTCTTAACGAATCTGTGCCATATCTAGTCAACATACTTCTGTGTGTAGTCAACATATATTATGTCGTAGACTGGATGAGGTCCGCTGATTTCGACGTGTCGTGAATCGATAATATAAAATAATGTTGTTGCCGATTTCTTGATTAATATCGTAATTATTATCACTGCCTCCTTTCGCTTAAGGAAACGCTTTTTTTATTAAAATGTTTATGTCCACAGACTTGCCGGCCGTGCCTTTTTTAATTCATAATGTATTTAGCAATTTGTACCTTTTTTAGTTCTCCTGACTCCACTCAGCCTTGTTTGTCATTTAGTTATTATTATTATTTTGTAAGGAACCGCTCAGCACGTTAGATACTGGCCATGAAGTGTCCGGATGTCTGTTCGATTCCCGGCCAATATGTGAATGTTTAAATTGAAATTTGACTAGAAAAACCTTGCACATATATTTGTAGCACAATAAAAGATCAACGTACAGAGTAAAGGGAAAACAGTACAAATATTAATGTGATATATTTAAAAAAAAAGCATTATTTGGCAATAAATGCTATTTCTATGATTGGTTCTAAAGTAAAATGTTATGTTAAATACCTGAGTAAGAATTTAGTGTTGTCTATTTATAAACCAACTAAATAGTAACTTTTCACTGATTAAATTCGAGTGCACTTCAAATCTTTGTCGAACCATAAGAGGCGCCGCCCCGTCAGCAACTGGCTGCAACTGTACCCGCTCCTTCGTCAGTTGACAGCCCCGTCGTTATCTTGCGCGTAGCTGACGCGCGTCAGTCAATCGTGACGCCGATCGAATGAATCGTCAGCTCTGTTTATTGTATTGTAATAATGGTTTTCTATCGACAGCAACACCGTGCAGATTTATTACTGATTTGTTATTTCAACTTCAAATGCAAGCCAATTGGCTGTGTGTATGTTGGTTTAAATGTTAATAACAACAAATTGGAGGAAGATTATTGTAAATGAACAGCTGATAAACATACATGTATAATAGTATAGTCCTGGATAGGAATCGAATCCACGACCTCCAGCTTAACAGCCAGGGTCTCTATCCACAATACAAAGACTGGCGTCTTTTCCAGTTTCCAGTCTAGTTCCAGGGTTTTTATATCATATATATTTTAAAAGTGCAAATTTGCATCTATGGTAAACATTAGTAATCAAATATGACTATAATTAAATTTTATCTGCACTTGTGAATCAAACAGTGGGATTTATAGTTTCCATGCGTAACAATATTCTGGCAATACTACCCATACGAAAGTACCATAACTTGCCAGCGACAAAACCCTCATAACTCACCACCACCCTTCATATTTCCATCACACGCCAAAAATACTGCTGGATTCATTATCAGGGCGATACATCAAGGCGTAATGGCGGGGGTAGGGGGTTGATTCATAACCCATAAATCAATGGGCTAGGGTAGTAATAGGCCAAATATTGTACATTAGGGCGTTGCGAATAAGGACTTAGCGGGTTTCGGTTTGGGGCCAAAATCTAATTTTGGGAATCTAGCAAGATGGTGAATATTGATACTTGGAAAATTTTACTGTTTCACATATAATAAATATTATTATAATATTATGAATTTGCCTAATGACGTTATGTTAATTTATTCTTATTTTCCCTTAATAAAGTTACTCCTTCCCTTAATAAAGATCCCTCTTTCGCCTATAGAATTAATTCTCAATTTTAAAAACGCACGTGACTTTGTAACGGCGCGTTTCGGGATTTGAACCACAGACCCCAAGTGGAAAGCTCACATGGACTAATCAACAATCATTGAGGGTGAACGTAACATTAAAAAGTTGTAATAGATAGTTATTAAAACTGTAAAATAATATTCCTATAGTTTGTGCTTCATACGAGTGGCGGCTTGACGGCACCACACGGCAACATAAAACGAAATGAAACAATCCTTTGATTTATTTTATAACCGTGGACCGGTTTATGCGAGAATGAACTGTAATTACTAATTATTCATACAAGTATAACATATTGTATAAGTGTAATGTTTAAGAATCAAAAAGAACTAGTCGCTATTATTGTTATCAATACTTATCACTCATGCGTAGGAGAGCTATTTTCGCGATTTCTTGTGGGAGTCTCATGTCATAGCGTTCTCGTAATAGGTAGAGTATAGTATAATTGAATTGATTTATTAAATGTATAATTGATTTTATAAAATCATCCTATTAACGCTCTCAATGTTATTAGAGTTCCGAATTATTTAGGGAATGCTTTTAAAGACGCCAATTTATAAACATGGATTTGCGTGTCTATTTCATGTGTTCCTTGGGTTTTTACGGAGCGCTACGACGTGAGATTGGAACGAGCTTCCTTTAAATAAGTGTACTGATTGTGGAAATATTTGATTGCAACATTCATTTTTTTCATAACCTGTTCTAAAGTATATTGCTAATATATACATTTCGCATGAAAATCTTCACTCATACGTCACTGTTTATTGTATGGTCGAGTTAATTTGTATTAAATACGTCATTATTTTTCATGGTGTGCTCAATAAATTCGGCAAAGGGCTATTATTTATTTCTACCGGAGTGACACGGTGTCACGGCATCACTGTGATGTACGGGCGATCCGGATACCACGGGACGCTCCAACGTCAATTTTTGGCGAAAACATCGTAAATATGAAATACAATATTTTTCGATACCATAAAAATGATTTAAAATTGTAATATCGACGTACAAGCACCACTATTTCTTAATCGCTGTAAAGATTATCATTATATTAGTTTTCCAAAACTTCATTCCATTTTAAATAAATAGTCTAAGGTAGTATCTCAAAGAATCTCAGACAAAATACTATGTGCATATTTTATATATTTTTTTATTTTATTGTCAGTCGTATTTTTTGTGAACAAAATGAATTCGTTTTTTCTTATACAGATAATGATCGTAATTATTATTGTATTCAATCCTGGTTATATTTCGTATGAACCAAGTCATACAATCGACACGGAGGTATTATTTATTTCGGGCCGGAGTGACGCGACGTCACCGCTGATCTATGCTCGGATCAAACGGCTGGGGCCGCGCCACTGTCTATGTCACACCATAGAGGAGAGGAGGACGGTAGCGAACGACGAATAAGTCACCTGGACACGTGTATATGGGTATTCTAATAAGTAGGTAATCTTGGAACAACTTACACACACTGATCCCAAATTAGGATGTCGACACACACGATAGCTGTCACGTGTACTTCTTATCGGACTAAAGCCATACTGCAACATGGCCGATTTTTTAATATTTTTTTTGTCTGTCATTTAAATGAGTGCTCGGAGCTTTTTCCGTCGGTTTTTTTTCGCGGTCAACCGCAGCTTTAAGGGTGCACAAAGCTTAAGAACGTTGAATAAAACATATGACCTTCATTGAGTGTATGAATATACCTTATAATGAAAAAAACAATTTAAATTAGGCAAAATCTATGCCACTCGTATGCCAACCAAACAGCTGAGACTATATTTTTATCGTAAAGTATTCATTGTAAATAATTTTACAACCAGTTACAAAACAATTACTAATCTTAGTCACACAAATAATAGTAAATACATAATAGTAACTCATTGAATTCTCCGGCCAGTCATATTTTTAGATCCGACTATATAAAAAAAAATATTTATAAACAATTTTAATACAACAGCTTGACATTTTTCTTAGGTTAGGTTACGTTAGGTTATTGCTGATGACAAATTCGCTTCCTGACAATAGAATATAATTTCATCATAGACAAATTCTTATATTATTTTTGCACAGTTGCTAAGATGTCATAGCCGGTGTCCGTGACATGACGAGTCTGCGAATGTCACGTTTTTTTGAACAGCATCAAACGTGGGACATGTTCAACAAAAACAGTGCTTGTAATTAAATTTAAATTTAAATATAAGTATCTACGCAATATGTACAAATAATTGCACATCACTATTGGAAATCGAAATTGAATTTATTAAATTTTGACTGCCATTCGCATCGTCATTTAGATATTAAAAATAACGGTAGGGACACTCTTAAAAACATACTAAATACCTGTGTTCATCTCGCATGAATTATCCATCGCAGTGGACATGGAGGTATTATTTATATCAGGACAGTGACACGATGTCACCGCTGATCTATGACCCGCTGCGTCACGGGATGCGACCACGTCACTTTTTGCGACCAGCATCGAACGTGTACGGATTGATCGAGAAATAAATGCGCAGCTGTACACGATCTGCACGTTTGTCCGTGGTCGCGACGTGATGATATTTTTATACATGCGGGTAAAGGTGTACGAGTTCCAGATTTGATTGTTTATTAATTAAACCTTGATAATAAGCAGGCAGTGATAGCTTAGTGGTTTGAATATCGGTCTCTCAATAAGGCGGCCTGGTTTCAAATCCTTGCACCACTAAGTTTACAAAGCTACGTGTGTCTTATAGCTTCAAGGGTATAAGGGTATCTTATAAGGGTAAAATAAAATATCGGGAGGAACACAATAGATAATTTTTAAATTAGAATTATTACTTAAACGTAACTGGTGAAATGTGGGGGTGTACTACACTCCTCTGCCTACCCCTTAGGGGATTACAGGCGTGATGTTTGGTTTTTTTTTTTTAGAATTATGCTTTTAATTAGTATCAAAAACTTCTGAAATGAACTAGTTAAAACGCCGACAACTCAAATAGAACCAGCAAGTCACAGTGGTATCATTAAAAAAGGAACATGGCGGCGGACAAAAAAGAAACAGTCCTTTCACAAATTCGCGCGCACTGACATTTGTCAATCACTCGCTTCCATTGTGAGTGTGTCAATAACAATTAATGGCGTTCCATACAAAGTTTTATGGGTTTTATTGGCCCGATTGTGTGAGGATGATTAATGCAATCACTAATGCAAATACTGCCGGCGAGAGCACGAACCTTCATTTCGTAGTTTTCTATAAAATTGATTTATTGCAATAGTTTCGGAGATATACTTAATGACCGTGGGCGGCGCAGGCTCTGCCACGGCAGGGATGCAATTGTGTTCGCTGATGGATGCTTTGTGTAGAATTAGGGATCAATGGGTGACGTTTCGCGTCGGCGATCAGGGATTTTGGATAATGTTCTTTTTGCGAACGGTAATTTCTCCTATCGAGAGAAATTGTTATTTATTTCATGTAATAAAATTAATAATAGTGTTCCTGTGTAATTTCATCCCCGTTTGCAAGCTCTACGTGTACTTTTTCGTACAATGTTATGACTTCTAGAAAATGAATTTATACCCAACACTCAATCTTTCCCCAAAAACTGGATCCTTATAAAAGCTAATTGAAAATACATCTTCGTAAGTAGCACAGTCGTGTCAAAATGGTCATCGAAATCTGTGCGATTGTGTTTCATTAAATATTAAAAAAAAACCTCGTAACCACGTACGATTTTACAAATTATGTAATCCCTTAATACCTTTCACCGGCGTCCGCCAATTCAGGGCGCAATTCGTCATGTTCTACTCTAATTAACAATTCGCTGGCAGGTGACTGACGGGTGACGGGCGAGAGACATGACGCGACGTGACGCGACGGGACGAGACGTAATGAAATTGTGACATTGAACAGCTCCAGACTGAAAAAAAAAAAAAAAAGTTCCACATTAATTTGTATTATGTTTAATTCATCATTCAATTTATGATTGCAACCATTTTTCCAGCGTACTGCGCCCACGGGTCTCTTCTTCGATCGCGGAAGACTGGAGCGTACTCCAACGTCCTGCTATAATGCGGAATATTGGTGTTGGGTTATTAGCCAACTCGTTTGTGGCATGTTTAAGCCGCGTTTAAGGCATTCGACGTGATTTAACAATTGCATTTAAACGACAACAAACAGGGCCGTCTTACCCTGGAAGCACGCTCGTGAAAATTTTGCACTAGCGGTCACTCATACGAATGCTGACCGACCTTAATGTTGCTTAAGTTTGAAAATCGTTTGCAATACTATATATTGCATCAGGACTACAAACACTTCGTATATATTAAATCTATGTGTTTATACATGTTAATAATAGATAGTTACACATTTAAATGTGAATAATATTAAATCATCTTTAACGTCATCTTTAAAGATTGCCATCGTTCATCGCAAGCATTTTATAGGTATTATAACGGTCTCCTCTGTCTAGACGTATGAAAATTAATATATAATGCTCATTTTTCATTGTATTTATAAACCGCTAAACTCGTAATTCAATATAATGTGTAATATATAAAATTATGTATTGCATTCCATATATTATTTTGAACATTTTCTTCAGGTAGATGAAACAGTGAAGAAAACAAGCAAAGGAAACATTATTATACACATCACGCTGGGGCTATAATGGGGCAGGCAGAAAGCACCGATTACAAATATCTCTACAAAACATGAAGTGCTTTTTGTACATTTATCTCTCTCTTCATACAAGCACTCCGGTTTCGGAGACTCTCGACTTGAAAGGATACAAGTCAATTTTATTATTTTCGAAACGTTATAAAAAAAAGACTAGCATTACTGACGTAATTACTCATGTTCCATACTAATTAACAATCCGTCGCTGATAGTAATTGACGGGTGACGGGTGACGGGCGCCGTGACACGTGACGCGGCGTGACACTGACGTGCCGTGGCATTGACACAAAGTAATGAAATTGTCACATTGTTATTCGTAGCTGAGTGCGGACATTGAAGTTGAAATACATATATGACTATATAAAGCTTCTGTTCGTTGTTTGAATTTAACTATTTTTATTTTTCAGTGAAACGAATGTAATCGCTTATAGCTTTGTAGAGCTAACACGTCCATATCGATTAGTCGCATGAAGCAAAGCTAATGCAGTTGATTATTTCATTTTCGAAGGTCTTTGTTCATGTGATTTGTAACTCAGAAGATCACTTACCTTCGTACTCTGACGTCATACATGCATTCGGTGGTTGATAATTAAGGATGAATGCTCGAAAGTTTTCGTTTCCTTTCGACCCTTTTATTATTCCACCGTCATAAAAGGCTCTTCTCACATTTTTCATATATCAGTTTTCAAGTTTCTTACATAGAATCTGTGATTATTATTATTAGAAAAATATATGCTTCCACAGATATCATGCTAAATACATAATTGTATGTCTTGTGTTCAGTAGGTATCTATAAATGATTCGAAATATATGGACTGATTAGCTGGTAATGAACAAAACGAAAACACTGTTCAAATTCCTGCAGCATTACTATCTTGTGACGTTAACTTGACACACTCCCGCCGAAGACTAATTCCACAACATCCACGACGCCAATAAAAAATGCCGTCAACATTTTAATAAAACGACATCGTCGCGTTCGTAACAGCTGTTAACAATAACAACGGAATAGATTATAACAAATCGATTCTTTTCCTGCTAAAACCCGCTCCCGCAAACACCACTATTTTAGTCGACTTCGTGATATATCACTAAATTTCAACACAAATTGCCGTAGCATGTGAAACGTACAGAAGCGAAAGTCGGTTCACATTTTTATGTATGATTCGCGACCACAACAATTGTACCTTTATACGAACGTCTGGAACGACGTTATAAAGCAGAATAAACTATCTTGAAACAACAAACAATGAACGGTGAATTATTAAGTTAAGACAAATAAGGCTTTCGTGCTTGAATCCAATTGGCGAGGTGAAGTAGGCTCCAGGCATACCTGTCTAGCAAGGCGGCAATAATTCATGACGATTATAGCTTACAACTAAATATATATTAGTCAATATATCACCTGATTCTTAAAGTTAATTACTAGGTTAAAAAAACTAAGCAAGAAGAGAGCATTTTTCTTTCACAATTATAGAGTAATCGTAATAATAGAGTAGCAAAGTAATCATTTCGTACCCGATTCCTGAGAATTAAAATCTAGGATTATTCAAACGTAAAATCAAGACATTTTCTAAGCAAGCATGCTACAGCGTAGGCCATATTGTCGAATTCCATCACACGAGATTATTGTTAAATATATATACAAAAGATGTTTAGCATTCACGAGCGGTAATTGGTACTGCCGCTTATAGATGTAGATAACGGTAATCGACGTTAAATAGGACTATAGGACTGTTAGTTGTCTAGTATTATTAACAGGGCCGGCTTTAGGAAGGGATAACCGGGGGGTCGACCAGGGCGGTAGAGCCCATCGGTGCCACGCTGAATAATGTCGCGTATTCTTTTAACAAGATAAAAATAAATGAAACATACTTGTGATTTATAAAATGTTTAAAAAAATTACTACTTTAGCCTTATATTTCATTAAAAAACTATTAGCTACGAACCTAAATTTTCCTAGTCGAATCAGTGACAGCTGCTAAAGAAGCTAGAAATGAGCTGGTATTATTGTACGAAAAAGGGAGCCCATTGAATGACTCGCCCGCTGCGCCTAGATTATTCAAACCCTAATTATTAGTATCAGCCGTATAATAGAGTATTGGAGGACACCGTTCAAACACAAATGCGTAAATAAACATTAACTTTCATTTTCACTTTTCCGTGTGCTCCCCAATACCGATTAAGCCTGGTAACGCGCTGTAACCTTGAAATGGCAAACTGGTTACCGAAACCGGCGGCGTATTATCTCACCTCACGTGTAAGCGGCCGTCTGGTTCGCGCTAGACGACGCGTTATATACGAATGATGTTTAACTGTGGACTTCCGCTCGTGTTGCCCACTGCATCAAATAGACTGGTTCGCACTTGGCGTTAGCTCACCGACTCGCTGCTCTGAGGGTCTGGGGTCGTTTCCGGTTTCCAATCCAGTATATTTGTGTGATGCTCATGATTATTTGTTCAATGTTT
>DWDX01001970.1:0-16522 GCA_018245675.1 Agara michaeli | reverse complement strand
AACATCACGCCTGTAATCCCTTAAGGGCTAGGCAGAGGAGTGTAGTATACCCAACATTCACCAGTTACGTTTAAGTCCCACAATGGAATAGGTGGTGAGCCTATTGCCATGCACCGGGTACACATCCATATGTAGATATATTATTTGAAATAGAATAACGATACTCGACTGGTAATTCGAATTCTTATAAATCGTTTCGTCAAGGTCTTAGATACCTATATATTAATCAAAATCATTTAAATTACATATATTCATGGTAAAAGCTTGTACAGAATTATTTTTTATTATTATGTTGACATTATCTAATACTAAAAAAGCACATTTTTTTCTTGGTTGCAATACCAGCACAAATTTTTTTGTACTATATAAAAATGTAAAATTTCCCTATATAATTAGTACACCTAAACTTAATTTGATATCGGCGTATTATTAAATGTAAAAATAAAACTTACTTGATGAGGTCATATTTGTTTTTAGCTGCTACTAAACGGGACATCTAGTATCACTCTAATGTCGCTTTATACTAAATGGCTTCGTATACAACGATAGATGTTAGATCACGGGCGCAGCTAATAAGTCTTTAGCCAAAGCCTTCACGTACCCCTCCTAGTTGACGATTTGCTAATTCGTTAGTCATTTACTTATTATTATCACCTTCGTATTTACAATTATTGATAGGTTTCTACCATAAACTGTGCTGATTGCAAAGGCACGACCCAAATGACACGTTTATAAAGTCATTTAATTTATGATGAAGATCTGGCTGTTATCATTTCGCATGTGGTCCGTGGAAATTATTCCGAAAGATCTCTTGGTTATTCGTTACCAATTGTCTTTTAATCTACAAGTGCTTTTCGGTCATGCTAAGCACGATTTTCAGCGTCTTAAATTGCATTATTTTTCAAAAAGTATCTATGTCTAACTTCAGAAATATTTAAGGAAAGCTAATATGAAATGCATTGTAAAGTATCCATGTCAAAACATAATATTTTGATTCTTATTTGTACAAATGACAACCGTTCTAGCCGATATATCCATACTTAGTATTATAAATACGAAAGTAACTCTATCTGTCTGTCTGTGAGGTCATCACGGTTAAACCGCTGAACCGATGGCGATGAAATTTCATATAGAGATACTTGAGAGTCTCGGGATGAACATAGACTGGTTTTTCTAGGAATTTGATTGTTTTACGACAAGATCGCCGAAAACGGGCTTTTCGAACGCTTACATGGCGTGCGCTGAGATACATGAAAACAGTTATAAACCCTATAAAAAAGTCCGCGGTGGTACATGTTTATCTCTTAAGATTAAGCCACAGTAACGACATAAATAAAATTCATTTAAATTTAAATTTATCGAGATATTGTTAATGTAATTTCTCCAATTTGTTATTAATCCTTATCAATATAAACATAATAGTCACCTTTGGCATTTTATCTAGATTGAAACTGTACTTTATAGTACATCATTTTGATAAATACTTTAGGAGATATCATAGATTTAAAACTACGCGTGAGCGGCGGATGCTTACGGAATGACCGACCCGAACGGGCAGGTGACGTTGACGGTTGTGTCAATTGTCATATATCCCCACAAATATTATAACTGTGAAAGTAACTGTCTGTCTGTCTGCTACGCTTTCTTGCCTAAACCACTGAACCCCGATTTAAATAAAATTTGGTACAGAGATAGACATGACCTTGGGAAAGGATATAGGCTACCTTTTATCGCGAAATATTTAATAGTATTTTACTATGTATATCTTATAACTATATATCTTTACAACAAGAGGCTATGGAGCAACATATAGGCTACATTTTATCCTAGAATTCGTTCGGGGTCGTTATTTACACGAGAAAAACTTTGTGCCGCACTAATTTTCACGCGGGCGAAGCCGCGGGCAAAGCTAGTAGACTTCATAAATGATGCTTTTAGTTTGGGCACGCAACCCATTTTTAGGGTAAGTGACCATCTCATTCCTCAAGGGTAGCAACGCCCCTATGACCGTCCTCTTATATGGCAGATATTAACAAAAATACTAACTGCACTTTCACTAACAACCTAACAAGCCCTAACTGGACTAATACATAATCTTATATATTAACACTTATCTATGGTCTAATATTAATAATAGTCCTGTTACTGATGAATACTCACCAACTAATTCTTATTATCGTCTCTAACTGAATACACACTAACAGTTCCATTTCTACAGCATTATTAGAGGTCGGTTGCAAATGTCCATGAACGACAATGGCTATTTATGACTGCTGCTTGTTCACTTGCTACTCTCGCCAATTAAAAAAAAAACCTACTTGTACATTCGAATGATAATTTTCGTTGTTAAAAAGATATTATAAACGGCATTAAATAATGTTTTAAAACTTATAAGTTATAATAAATAAAATGTGAAAATTTATTTCTTTTTAATTTATTTTTCGACAGTTCTCTACCGTTTTTAAATTGAAAAGCTTCACATAATCTTCATATTGTCAAGGCATATAATATTTGACAGCAGTCATGCACACCATGCTACAGGACAATTCACATAATATAAGCAATCATGATTAAACGTTAACTATTTAGAAACCAGTATTAAATGCAATTATATAGGGCGATAAAAAATAAAATACATATATATTATTATTATTATTTTACTTGCTTACATACTAGAGTCAATGATTATTTTACAAACAGTTAAGTGAATTCGAATATTTATATAATGCATATCACAAAGTTCGAAAGGAGGCGTCGAGTCCACGTTAATAAAGAAATAAAGTTAAAAATATAAAAGTAAACTAAGTAGGGCGCAACGAGCGCAAGCGAGGGGGCGCTCGCGACGCCCTTGCCCGGCGATCCTCCGGCGGCACGCTGGAACCCACAGAGAAAAGAGCCGTCACCGTCCGGCGCCGGCGGAGGAGCGGGGCGTGGACTAGGAGCTTAGCGCTGGAATAGCGGGTTAGGGAAATCGGGCGGATGCGGCAGGGGCGCGGGAGGAGGACGCGCGCGGCGCCACGCCACAAGCCAGCAAGCAACCGCTGCCGCCACTGCCACTAGAGCCAACAGCGCTGTTAGTGCCAGCGCGACGGCAAGTCCAGCGGCGGATACGCATACGTCGCCAGCCGCAGAGCCAGCCGTGCCAGCTGCACCACCCGATCCGTCGCGCTGACGGGCGATCTGCGACGGATTGCGTCGTTCCAGCGTCAGGATCTGGTTGGACTCAACGGTCACTTCCTCCCGTAGTTGACCCAAAAGAGGGCCGTCGCCGTCGATCGAACGTTTTCTTCGTTTCCCGAATGCATCGAAACCTCGGCAGTTGACCTGAGAATGTTGAAAGTGAGAAAAGAATGCCAATAATAAGAAAAAAGAAACTAAAGTTGATTTCTTACCGGTTGACACTTTCCGAAGCAAACTCGTATGTTACATTGGAATCGTATGTTGTCGCTGCTCGGGAACTTGAATGCGTTAAAGGAGGCCCGAAGCGCGCTTCCGTCGTCGCTCCGCTCCCATTCTCCGAAAATCGCCGCATCGGTCGCGCAGCCGTCTGCGTCGGTCACTGTGTACTCATTTTCTATATTAGTAGATACTTCGCTAGTCTTCGCAATGCAACTTCGGGCAAAACCACCGTAGATACCTAAAATGTCATGAAATTATGTTAATTTATATAATAATAATTATACTAATAATTAGTTTTAAAAACAAACACCCAGCTGTGTTTGACACATACTTGAAGGTTGGACGTCAACTTGAAGGACGAGGTTTTCTCCGATCTCTGCAGAACTAACTTCATCCCCACTACGTGACACGATTCTCATGGAGCAAATGGGCGGGGGACCGGTGTTAGCGATGGTACCGGCCGTCGTCAGCATGGATACGTTGAATGCCAATGTAACGTTTTGCTCGCCAGTTTGGTAGATGCATTTGATGTGGAATGCTTTAGCGTTTGTAGTAACAAGTTTTGGATGCTTTTGCATAACCAATACAAAACTAGCTAGCCCCTGGAAATAGATATTTTAATATGTATTGAAATTCGGATATCTATGAAGATAGTAAGCAAATAACGCTGAGGATACAAATCGTGCAAATGTAATTTAATATCTGAAGTAGTATGTAGAAGTTTTATAAAGCTTTGAATTATTCCCAAGTCGGATAGGTTACAGTACAATCCTAAATATACTACATATTAACTATTGTAGTTGTTAATCACTTCTTTAATTATATTTATTCATTGACTCACTATCAATTTGTTATTTTAATTACGAAATTAATTAATTATATTATATAACACTACATACATTGACATGCACCAGTCCACAATCACCGAAGTGCACTGTGAAGTCGACAGGACTTTCTTGATGTTCCGGTGTTTGAACAACTAGTCGACAACGTTCGTCTTTACTGTAGCCCTTTACATAGAGCACCCCATTAAAGTCCTTGATTTTCAAACTGACGCGCACGCCATCAGCCAAGCAATGTACCTAAAGGGAACCGTATTATTCATTTAATGTAGACAGTCGAGGTGAATTATAATTGTTAACCTTCGAGTGTTGGCATTTTAGTTTGGCGAGATCTTACCTGCATGTCTGGGAGTGGGAAGTCTGTACGGTAATTGCTATCGGGAGTGGTGGTGGCGTTACAATACAGTCTCGGATTGCCTACGTAGCCTGTGATACATGTACAACGCGAACGATGTCCGGTAGCGTCGCAAGTGGCGTACATGCCACAAGGCTCAGCTTCACATGCGTCAACACATTTACTGTTAATGCAGGCAAATCGGTCGTCGCAATCAGTATCAGCGCGGCAGCCGATAGGGACGCACGCGTCGCCGCGAAGAACCAATTCCCGTGTCGTATCGCACACACAGCGCCCGCGTGAGTCTATTATGCGACCGTCGACTTCGAGGCATGGGACACAAATACCATTCACGTCTATACCTTGTCCTTCAACACATGTAGTTTTAGTTGCTGAAAAGTGAAAAAAAACATTTATTAAAATATATATTATAATGAGTATTAATCAACTTTACCGTCATCGCAGACCGTATCAATACGACTCTAACTTAACTGAAGAAAAACATTAATCATGAAGTAATCTTTATATTATCGGGTCTCTCATAATTATATTTGCACACTTCAATGAGTGGTCGTCTGTTACTTACAGGGAAATATTGAAAATTATACTTTAATTATTAGCTGATACTTCAATTTACGTCGAGTTGGAGTCGAGTTGTTCCGGTGTGCGACCACCTTTAAACTTTTGCGTTTAACTTACGATTGTAGGGTGTACATTCAACGAGGGCATTTCCTCTGTAACCGGGTAGACATTCACATATCATGGTTCTTACAGGAAGTGTGTTTGCGATTTTACACTCGGCGTTAGTACCGCACGGCTTCTTTTCTAGGCAGGGATTGACGCATTTTCCATTTAGACAGGCCGTGTTCGATGGACAATCGATGTCAGCGTTACAACGAGGTTCAGTTTTGTTACAGCCTTTTTCAGTGCTTTCATAGCCAGGTGGACACACGCAGTATATTTCGTGAAGATGAACTCTACATTCAGCCGGTTCGTTACAGCTTCCACTTGTGCATGGCTCCACACATTTAGAATTTATACATGATTTATCCATGGGACAATCCGTATTGGCTCGACAACCGATAGGTGTACATGAAACAGACGGATTACCAAGGCTACCGATTTTACAACGACACGAAGCACGATGTTCTACGCCGTAACATTCAGCTGATTTCCCACAGAGATTAGGTTCCACTGAGCAGGCAGGTATACAGCGATTGTTAATACACGTTTCATCATCTGCACATTGGGCATCAGCTTGACAAATTACATCATAACAACCAATGCGGGGATCGCCGATATAGCCTGGCCTGCAAGCGCATACGGGCTTATGTTCTTTTATTTGACAGTCAGAATTAGGTCCGCACTGACATGGATTTTTACAAATGGATGTGACGCATGCATGGTTTGTTGTACAATCGTTATCAATTTCGCAAGCAACATCCATCACCGGTGTCGACGGACGACACACACCTCCACCGCTGCTAACGTAGCCCGGCGGACAGGTGCACAGCATTGTGCGAACTGGTAACGTTGGTGACACTTCGCACTGCGCTGGCGTGGAACATGGTTGTAGAGCAGTGCACGGATTTACACATTTCGAAGATAAACAGGCTAATTTTGATGGGCAGTCGCCGTCCACGTAACATTCTGGTATTAGTTCTGGCCTACATTCTACATAAGGGCTTCCAGTGAAACCTCGCTCACATTTACAAACTGCGATGTGATTTCGTACTAGACAGATAGCATTATTTCCACATATGTTTCTGCCTAGACAGGGGTTAACGCATCTATGAGCATGGCATTGTTTATCTTGTGGACAATCACCATTAGATCTACATTCGACAGGATTGCAACCATAGAACGCATCACCCTCAAATCCTGAACGACAACGACAAAGTGGGTGGTTTCTCTCTACGTAACAATCTGCATTTGGTCCACATGTACTATTCAAAAGGCAAGGGCTAACGCAATTGCCGTTAATACAAGCTTGGTGTGAATCACATTCTGAATCCGAGCGGCAACCAACCGTACGACATGCACGATATGGATTACCGTCGAAACCTTCGCGACAGGAACATACAGGTCTATGATTGCGAACAAAGCATTCAGCATTTTCTCCACAGTTGCACGGGTTTCGACAGATTCTATTTACACAGGATTCCTGGTCGTTGCAGTCGTGATCAGTTGAACAGCTCAAGGGTGGAAGCTGGGTAGGTTTACAAGAACCACCTTCTTCGGGTACATATCCTTCTGGACAGCGACAGATCAGAGTGCGGAATGGTATACTATCCGAAACTGAGCACCGGGAGTTTCCAGTACATGGCTTCAATTCAGAGCACGCTTCGCGGCATTCATCTCTAAGACAAGCATGACCACTAGGACAATCGCTGTCTGTATGACATTCAGGTTCGCCAAATACTTCAAGTTTCTTGCACTGCGTTAGAGGGTCACCCATAGGAAGTGTAGGTGGACATTTACAGGCTGCAGCATGATTTCGAGCATAGCATTCTGCATTATTGGCACACGGGTTGCCTCCTTCGATGGAACACGCATTAAGACAGACTCCTTTTATGCAAACACTATCGTCATTACAATCGGAATCTACTTCACACTGCGATGCCTGGCATTTAGTGTATGGACTTCCTATTGTTCCAACGGGGCAGCGGCAGTTGGCGCGATGTGATTGACCATAGCACTGAGCACTTATCGCGCAAGGATCTTCTACTACGCATGGGCTCACGCAGGCGCCATTATAGCACATGTCGCTATCGGTACATTCACTGTCCGTTGTGCATCCAACTAAAAATAAAATAATTGTTAATATTATTAAACATATAATTTTTACATGTATTATTATGATTACCCGTCATGTTAACGTGCAGCTCAGGTGCAGTCTTAAATAGTAATATTACGTTCAAAGGTATAGTCTCTTTGCTTTATTAATATTTACCTTTTGTACATCCCACATACGGATTTCCTGAATATCCACGCTCACAGTAGCAAACCGGATGATGTCTAATAACGGAACACTCAGCATTAGAGCCGCAGTTGCAAGGGCTCGCGCAAGCACGGTTTATGCAAGCCTGTGATAAGGGACATTCTGAGTTCGCTTTGCAGCCAACAGGTACGACGGACTTGTCAGATGCTGTAATATAATATTTTTTTGTAAGAATTATATGCGGCAGTAGTATTCACAATGTTTATTGTATTTTTCCAATAAATCTAATAGATATATGTGTATGGAATTATACTTACGTGGAATACATCGTACGAATGCGTCGCCCGTATAGCCGCGCGGGCAGTCACACTGTGGTTTATGGTTAATAACGCGACACAGCGCACCGAGTCCGCAGGCGTCCACGCACGGGTTGGTACATATGCGCTCACGACATGCCTGTTCCGGGCTGCATTCTTCATCGCTGTAGCACTCCCACACAGTAGGTTGACGCGGTTCTGCATAATAAGTATAAACAATGGAATGTGGTTTCAAACAATTCGATATGATTTATCGTATATGATTTATTAATTTTACCTGTGTTGCATTCCACTCTTGGATTTCCGTTATAACCAGGTGGACACGAGCACCGTGGTACATGATCAATAGATTCGCAGAGTGCGTTTCGTCCGCAAGGAGCAGCTCTGCAAGCTTCTACGCAGCTGCCACGATGGCAAGTTTGAGCACTGGGGCAATCTGAATCGGCGGTACATTCTCCTTCTGGTGGTGATCGGCATCCGCTGTCTGGTGCGACGCGGCCTCCATCTGGACATACACACGCTACTGCGCGCAGAGGTAGGATGTCGACGGTCTTGCACAATAAACCGACTTCGCAAGGATTGCTTTGACAAAGATCAGTACAACGACTATTTACACACGCCAGAGGTGAACGGCAATCTAAGTCTACCGTACATTCGCTCGTAACTTGTACGCTGGTGCAACCGCGGAGGTATGGATCTCCAGTGCGGCCAGACGGGCATGTGCACACAGGTCGGTGGTTGGACGCTATGCACAGAGCACCGGGCGCGCACGTATTATCTGAGCACGCCGGCTGGCAGACGCGGTTAAGACGATTGCAAATTTGCTCATCGTTACAGTCTTCATTATAGTGGCATTGAACAGATACGCAAGCGCGGTGTGGATCTCCTTGGCTGCCCGGGGGACAGCGGCAGGTGGCGGCATGAGCGACGGGCTCGCATTTAGCATCGCGGCCGCATGGTGAGCCGATAGCGCAAGGGTCTTGACAATATCCGTTGATGCAGGCTTTGTCAAATGGACAGTCGTTGTCAGTCGAGCATTCAGCTGTAATTTTAAAAAATAAATTTAAACTTAATACTTCGTCCAATACTTAATACTGTAAACTCATTTTATAATTTCGAAAAATAGTTATGCATATAAACTATAACTAATTGTATCTACTTACGCGTATAGCAGGTGTGGGTGGGGTCACCAGCGGTGCCAGGCGGACACCGGCAGCGCGCTCGGTGATTAGCTGCCTCACATAGGGCGCCAGCACCGCAAGCGCCCGCGCAAGCCGATACACAACGCCGCGCCACGCATGCTTCTGCTGAACCGCACTCCGCGTCGGACAAACACGTAGCCCCATCCGAAACTATCGAAAATTAAGAATATCGGATAATTCAGAATATTGAAACTGGTCTATAAACAGTTAACATTCAAAGAAATATCTGATTGTATTTTATAATATTTTGAAAATGAAAGCACTATATGAAAACTAATTGTCAATAAATTATGATCGACGATCTATGCAATTAGTGTTAAAATAGCCAAGTCAATATAATTTTATAATAAAGACAATAAATATAGTAGATGATAATTGTTTTCAAGAATACTCACCGGGTGTACAAGCAACGTTGGGGTTGCCCTGTAGCGGGGCTATGCAGGTGCACTGGGCACGGTGGGCGCTCGCGCGGCACTCGGCGCCCACGCCGCACGTTTTGTCCGCGCACACCGGGGCGCACCGACTGTCTACACAGCGCTCCTCGTCACCGCACTCGCTGTCCGCACTGCATTGTCCTTCTGGTATTAACAGCGTTTTTATTAATAATAGTTCACAAACCTCGGTAACGTTGTAAAGTACATTGTCGATACAATTGTCAAAGTAATATTTATTACTAAAGGTTTCGTGATTGATGATGAAATGTAAATATTATCCTTTGCCTCTATTTTTCTGCTAATGGAGGATCTAATCATAAAGTACTTGCATTAGATCGAAAATTTGTCCAGTTATCCCAGAATAATACGTGTGTAATTCCAGGGTACTTGAGTAAATTAAACACTTATTAAATCACAATCTTGACGTACAAATCTGATATGATTACTCGAAATATATTGTTAATGGAGGTACGTATATTATTTTCTAAAATTATAATGTAACATAATTAGCCTGATTGGCTACTACAAAGTTCTGTCATTGTGCACTTTACACGTTTTGCGAGTCTCGGAAAATTAACACGCATTTTAATTTATACAACTAACCTTTTTTCTAAGGCGTCAAATTTTTCACCATACTGAACATATATTTTCCCAACAAGTAAAACACATTAAGTTCCCAACCAAGATACATGTAGCTTTACAAAACCAAGAAATGGCTTTCGACTATTCTATTTACATGTCTAAGGTGTATATACAATTCATTCGTGTAATATAAAAAATATTAATTCTTACTTCTAGTACTTAAGTAATTTTCGGTGTGTTGTGATTCTGCTGTAACAACTTTCTTTAATACACCAGCTGTCTTATACAAATTACATGAAGGTTATAAATAACGACGACTAAATTAACTGAAAAGGAACTCTTTAAATATTCATTAACCATATTGTCAGTCTTCAAAATAGCGAGATATGTTTAACAGAAGAGTGTTTATGATACTTACTAGGATTACATTGTACGGAAGCATCACCAGTTAAAGGTGGAGGGCATTCGCATACGAGTGTGCGGAATGGCAATGTATTAGCAACGCGGCACACTGCCCGTATACCGCACGATGTCTTTTCGCATGGGTTTCTACAATTTCCTTGTAAACAGGCTTTATCAGGCCCACATTCTGCGTCACTTTCGCATTCTACTGCTTCTAAAACTATAACAATAAATATACATAATATTTGAACAAACCTGCTAACTAAATTGTTTAACGAAGTATAGATAAATATAAACTAGAGTATACCTGGTCGACATTCAATTTTAGGGTTGCCTTGAGTTCCTCGTGGACATTCACAGGACGGAGCATGACGAACGACAGAACAAAGAGCATCTTGCGCACAAGCTCCGGGACAGGGGTTTTGACAAGTGTTTCCTCTGCACGCCAACCATGTGGGGCAATCCTCGTCAGTTGTACACTCATCTCTGCGACACGCAGTCCACGCGTTGCCGCGCGCGCCTGCGTCACACTCGCACGATGCCACATGTCCTCGAGCTACGCAGTGAGCTTCATTTCCACAACGTATTCTTGAGCACACCTTGATGCATGACCCACTTTCACAACTTTCATCATCGGGGCAATCGTTATTACTTCGACATTGAACTGAAAAACAAAAATATATATAATGCATTGTCACGATTATGTTTCATATTGTGATAATAAGTGGGATTACGAAAATGTTGAAAGATATTGTAGTCATATTTACCCGAATAGCAAGCCGTGTAAGCGTTTCCTTCATAACCAGGCAGACAAGCGCAAAGTGCTCGGTGTTGCTTGCCAATACATCTAGCATTCAAGCCACAGTTCGTAGGCCCGCACACAGGCGAACATCGTGCATCGATGCACGCTGCGTTGTCTGCACACTGTTCGTCTCTTTCGCATTCCGGTAGCGGCGGCGCCGGTGTAACGATGGTTATGCGATCGCAGCGAACGAACGAGTAGCCCGTGTATCCAACTGGACATGAACATACAGCGTTATGCCTCACGCCCGTGCAAATTGCGTTAATTCCGCACGCATTAATGCATGGATCGGAACATTTACGATTTATACATGATCGATCCCCAGGGCAATCGTCGTTTACTATACATTCAGGGTAGGTGCAGTAGCCGTCTCTACAGGTTCCGTGAGGTCCGCACGGATTAGGATCACAAGGGTCAAAAACGGACGGTGAAGTTGGTGGTATGTCTGGAAAATTGAGAATTGTTTTGATCAACAAATGGCTCACATGCATTATTATGTATTTTGGCAATACGAGCAATTTAATTTAATTTTGTAACAGGTTTATGTTATATTTTATAAACTGACTTACCTCTCGGCCTGCAATCTAGGAACGGATCACCAGTAGTAGCCGGCGGGCACGAGCAGATAGGTGCATGGTCGAAGACACGGCACATGGCACTGTTTCCGCAAGCACCGAGACATGGGTCTACGCATTTGTTGCGCACGCATGCGCGGTCGCGCGGGCACTCCGAGCTAACGACGCATTCCGGCCGGCAGCCTGACGAGCCGGCGTCGCCGTCCGTGCCGCTCGGGCACGAGCACACCGCCTTGTCGCCTACTACGGTGCATAGCGCACCGGGACCGCACGGAGATGGCGTACATGGTGGGGCTGCAACAATACCTTTAATTACAATTCAGTAAAAGATAACTCGAATATTATTTTAAAATTCTAAGCTTCTTCTAAATATGTCCAATTATTTTCTATATAATAGAAGTATTTTCTGGATAACATTTATTTTAACGCAACTATCAAAAATTCAAATAAAAAGTCACTGGTTTGTTATTCTATATTACATTGTATGTATGTTATACGCTCTGTATAACCATAAGTGCTAACTCACAAAGAGCTGCCTAGTAGTATCAAATAGATCAGTTTGAGACTAACACTCAAATATTTACATTTGATATAATTACGATACTCTGGTACTAAATTCTGTGTACCCATGGAAACACTTTCTTTTATTTATATGTATTTATTTTCATCCCGCTAAAACTATTTATGTTCGGATCGGATCGGATCGGAATCCAACTTTCGAATATAGATATATGTTTATAATGTAACTTTTTATAAAGAGGGGGAGAATGTTGGAATCCGACAGCGGGCAACACTGGCTCGTTTGTTAGTTCTATAGAATTAAATATGGCGTGAAAAAAGTTATTTCTAATAAAGATGAAACCAAGATATAAAAATTTATATTGATGATTTACTTTTCAATATTATTGAGAAAACTAGAAATTCTATGATAAATAAAGTGTATCTATATGCCTGCACATAAATACATAGATGCTCCTACCTGAAGCAATAACTTCACATCTCTCAAAAGCGTTTCCTCGCGTTCCCGCTGGACATGAGCACAATGGTATGTGGTTTACAGTCTCACATTCGGCTCCAACTCCACAAGTGCCTTGGCAGGGATCGCGGCAATGGGAACGCATACAAGCTCGTGTTGGGGAACAATCTGAATCCGCTATACACTCCGGCCGACATCCCGTGTACGGGTCTCCGCGTAACCCCGGCTCACACTCGCAAGCCGCGCTCGTGCCACGTGTGCGACACACTGCCCCGGGGCCGCAAGGAGAAGGATTGCATGGATCATTCGGTGGTGGTTTTGCTGAAAAATATTTGTTATTTATCAATAAAACATGTAATAGCGGTCTTGTTGTGATGTAGCAAGTATATGAAGCGCTTTTCCATAAGCGTTTGATTTTATCACGTTTCAGAAACGAATGGTTAACTTATTTTCGCCAGTAAAACCCATGCCTAAGTTTTAAGAGCGAAAAGAAGGTTGCACACTCGTATCGGGAATAATTAATTTCGAATAACGTGAGATATACAATAACAATATGTATACGTTTAAACATAAGCAATCTTCCTTGTATCTATCTTACGAATGGTATCGATGGGTCGACACTGTATAAGAGGGTTTCCAGAAGTATCCGCGGGACAATGGCAGCGAGGCTCGTGAGCTATTGGCGTGCACTGCGCGCCTTCGCCGCAAGCTCCTGGACAAGGGTCCACGCAGCGTCTGTTTAGACACATTTGCTTCCAGTCACAGTCACTAGAACTTTGACACTCATAGCGACAGAAGGGAGGTACTCCAAAGAAGCTGGGTCGGCAACGACAATTTCCATCAATGCAGTCTGCATTTGATCCGCAATGTGGACACGGGGACTTGTTCTTGGATTCGGATTCGAGTTCTGCTAGAACATGAGAAAAAGTTGTTAAATTAATAAAGGATAGGCGCTGTAATATTTACACATGCCCACTGTAAGGAGTTATATATATACATCATATAATTACCTCATAATAAATCGGTCATGACCGTAAATCTATTACAAAATAAAAGAGATCCATCTTGTTATGTGTACAATTGTGAGTAAACAAAATACAGTTTTATGAAGTAAATTAAAAAATAACACAGGAGAAAAATATAATTTACCTGGTCTGCAACGCATAAATGGATCTCCGGAAAAACCTCTTGGACACGTGCATATGGGTGAGTGTAATCTCGTGCGGCACTCTGCAAAACTTCCGCATGTGCCGGGGCAAGGATCTCGGCATTTGTTGTTTCGGCAGGCGCGGTCTGGAGGGCAGTCGGAATGAGCACGACACTCCGGCCGGCAGCTCGGCGGCTCCGCGAACATCGGCGGCCGACATGAGCAATGTGCTACCGTACCGTCAGCCCGGCATATTGTATTCGGCCCGCACGGATTTGGTGTACAAGGATCCGTTATGATAGGTTCTGTGAAACAAATGTGATAAACGTTAAAAAGCAGTCTAGGTAATATGTATAAGCCGAAATAATGGCGAAAGACTAAGTATACGCAGTTTCTTACCAATTCTAATACTAATAGAATAATAGCCAATAGAATGACACCCATAGTAATGAAATTTATCAAGAAGAGCATATAACTTTTAATAGGCTGAAGAAAGTTTAGTATATACACAAGTAAATAACATAAGGATTTAGATATAAAAAATCCAAATGTCGAGTTTCTACCAAAGAATCTCGGCCTTTTTTATTTACTGTGATCTAAGACTAGATCAAGGTTCTGTCCACAACCTATAACTACTACATAAATTACATACCCAACATATTCTTCTTGCCTCTAGAATGCTTAACTGACTGAGACCTTCAACATAATAGGTACAAAATTGCCTTGCGCCTAGATTAGGATAGATTAGTATAATTATAATTAATATAAATGTTCGATCCTAGATTTCTTACCTCGAAGTTGTTGACAGGTTATGAATGGATCTCCTTTAAGTGGCGCTGGACATTCACAAATAGCTATATGGTTGTAAACATTACACACTGCGTTTATACCGCAGGCACCCTTGCAAGGGTTGATACATTTGTAGTTGATGCAAGCTAATTGTTTCTGGCAGTCATGATCATGGGTACATTCAGGTCGGCATTCTACGTAAGCGTTACCGTGATAGCCAGGTATGCAAGAACAAGTTCCATTATCACATCTTGCATTGATTCCACATGGATTATGTGCACACGGCTCTTCGTGTAACGGAGGTACATTTTCTGAAAAAAAAAATGACATATCAGAACATACGAGTATTTACTTTCCTTTATCCCATATATTAAAAGTCAACATGTAATACAGTTAAAGTGTATTTATACGTTTAACTTTATTATTCGTTTTTAACACATTTTTACCTCTGATAATATTACAGCCTACGAATGGGTCACCACGGAAACCAGATAAACATGTGCAGATAGCAAGGTGATTCATTGCACGGCAATCTGTATTAGCGCCACAAGAGCCTCTACATGGATCAACACATTTTTCTCGGACACACGCTCTGTTATTAAGACAATCTTCATTAATGGAACATTCTGGCGCACATCGCGGTGGAACTCCCTGGTATCCTGGTTTACAATTGCACATTGCTTCTCCGTTAAAGTCTTTACACGTAGCAAAAGGACCGCAAGGATTAGGTTCACATGGTGTAGATAGTATTTGAGGATTTCGGATTTCCTCTGTGCATCGAATAAATGGATCTCCAGTGAAGCCTGTGATGCACGTGCAATATGGACTATGACGATGCACACTACATTCCGCATTATGTCCACAGGTACCAACGCACGGGTCAATGCACTTTTGTCTGACGCATGCCTTATTTAATGGACACTCTGAATTTGTCGTACATTCCGGCTGGCAGTTAGGCGGACTTCCCGAATATTCAGGTAAGCAAGTGCACGACGCTTGGTCATTTATGGGTCTACAAGAACTATATGGTCCACATGGCGATGGATTGCATGGATTTATCGGTTTTACTGAAATAACAATACATTGATACGTAAAACAAAATTCTGCAATTATTATTTCTAGTTAAGTTCATAATGGTTTTAAATATATTACTATACACGCGTACCGTCTCTCAACATGCATTGGCTATAAGGATCTCCTACAAATGCAGGCAAACAGATACATTTTGGAACATGATTAATAACTTGACATTCTGCGTTAGCTCCACATAGTCCGGGGCATGGATCGTGACATTTATTGTTTATGCAAACACGATTTTGTGGGCAATCAGAACTAAGAAGGCATTCTGGTCTGCATCCTTCGTAAGGGTTGCCGAAGTATCCGTTAAGACACATACAGCTACCGGTATTATCTCGCTCTTGACATATTGCGTTTGCACCACATGGGTTTGGAGTGCAAGGCTTTATATTTACTGGTTTTAGTGGCTGGGCTGAAACAAAGCAAAGAATTTACAGTCACAAATTTTTAGTTCAAATAATTAAGTTGTATTATTTTTATTCAAATAGAAAAAATATAATGGTGAAGAAAATTATCGCGAGGAAACCTGCACAGCTTAGAGTATGTTATAAGTGTGTGAAATCTGCCAACGTGCACTTGGCCAGCGTGGTAGACTGTAGTCTTAACACTCTCTCATTATGAGGCTCGTCTCCAGCACTGGATCAATAAACAGGACGGAAAAAAAGGTAATAAAAAGTGATACCTTTTACTGGATAACAGCGTT
>DWDX01001969.1:0-16524 GCA_018245675.1 Agara michaeli | reverse complement strand
GTACACCCCCACATTTCACCAGTTACGTTTAAGTCCCACAATGGAATAGGCGGTGAACCTATTGCCATGCACCGGGCGCACATCCAGACTCTGAGTCACTGTTAGAAATTCTAAATTAGAAAAATCCAACAGTACCTAACCCGGGATTTTAACCCAGGACCTCTCGATCGGCAGTCGCGCTAGCAACCGCCCGACCAACGAGGCAGTCAAAATACTTTAATAAATTTTCTAAAATTACAATAATGTACAAATTTCGACATAGATACATGCGGTTTAGTGTGTCATTCATAAACATGCCAATATGGCACCGGGATCAATCGTGCACATCCGTTCGCTCATTCTTCGTCGCGTCTTCGTCTGGAAAATAATGATTCCATACAATACTTCAAAGACCATTTGTATTGTGATGACATCAGCCTTATCCTGTTTTTGTCTGCATCTCTTAGTAATATGAAACATGTAGGTTTATTAAAGAACAGAGGATGTCTTTGGACTTGTCCAAAAATAAACTCAGTAGGCTAGTAACTCGGAAGACAATTTATGAGATATTATATTATGACAAAATTATTACTATTATTATTAAATTTATTTCAACTATATTACAGTACCAAATACAAATTGGATAAATAAGTTAACCTAAGTGTTGCTTTAAAAAGCTCATTATCCTAACCTTTATTCAAGATTACTTGGTAAATCCCGGAATGTAATAAAAAAGTGCCCACACCCTTAGACCACTTCTTGCAGGCTGAGCAATTTGTCTGGATAATTTGGATATTATAAGATCCGCCCGCCTGTCCCAAGTAAAACAACTGAACAAAGCTTATGACGACAACACGTGCCATCTAAATACTTGTTTTTGACACAATTTCTCACCCTTTGTTATCGATTAGTACCTATTTTTTAAAACAAAAGACCAAGATAAAACTTCCGTACATTTAAAGACTACAGAATTATTAGATCTGTCCATATTAAACTGTTTATGGTGTACAAATTGAAGTCTACACTACAGTCTACATATTACACTTTATTAATTTGTCTTTTACTCATTTCCTTCTCCATTTTATTCATTTCTTTCCATTAACCAATTGTCAAAAAGCAGTAACGGAGTAATATTATATTTTCTGAATAACAGTTACATGTATCATATATTATTAAAACAATACAATAGGTAGGTAGGTAGGTAGGTAGGTAGGTACAATTGGATTTACCAATCTATAAGTAAGTATACCTAAATTAGAATGCTCAGCTTAGAATAACTGAAAATGTACAAATTTCTTATTGAATATGTTGCAATATTGAAGTGCATAGCAAACTTCAGCACCTACTCCATTTCATTCGGAATATACCTAGTTTGTTTGTCCATGTCGGGATATCAGTTGTAACTAAAATGGAATGAAACAGTTCCTCATTCCATTTGTATTTGAAGATTGATTTTAGTATGACGCATCACGATTTATCGCTTGGCCTATTTGCAGTTTTATCACATATATATCCAAATTAAATAAATATTTAACACATTAGATATCGCGGTCTGCTGGTTGTAGACTGCCCAAGGATCCGGAATTATGAATATGTACCTATATATGAAATTGGTCGTATGCCACATTTTTTCTATGTCACTATACCTCTTTGTATTTAATACCTATATCCCTAAATATACATAATATAACAAAAATAACTTTTAGTACTCAACAAATGTTATGTTTTTAATTACGGCCTGTGTCCCATTTAAGTCTAATATGTTACTTAACATCATTTGATCTGGAAGATACTTCACCATGACAAGGTGATCGATATCTAATGTGCCAAAGATGTAGTCCTAGTATTACCACCTTACCATATTTTGTATATAACATGTTGTCCTATAAATAAAAGATGAAAATAAATAGTTTAGGTACATCGAGTTAATCGAGTAGGTACACATGTTTTTGGTAAATCTTCCACGTAATATAATCGATGTACAAATTTTGTACATCGGGGCTCGGTTTTGAGTGATTGTTTGTCATTGGTATTTTTTGGTCACAAAGTTAACGAGTCAATATTTATTTGAAAGCGTCGTTATCAGCGGAGCGTTCGCCGGAGCTTGCTGATGGCTGCTGGCCAAGTCTTTCGCAACCGTTCTATATTTATTACCAAGGTTCTTTCATTGCATTTTGGGGGTTATTGACATTACATTAGTATTATACAATTCGTTATCCAACATTTCGCTGTATCACACGAAGTTCTGGATATTTCACGGGACGCTGAAGACAGTCTTGTACCTACGCCGGTGACGTGCGAGAAGTGCCAAGTTTACGCTGTCCACCCACGACTAACGAAAATAATGCGAGGTCGGGCTAATGTTGACGGAGATAATTTAAATTAAAGGCACTAAACTCGCTACATATATCCAAAATGAAGAATTCCAAAGTGTCATAAATTTTATACGGAATGTGAAATTGGGTATAAAAATTGTTGTTTCGTAAATACTTACGTAACGCTTACTATGGCAGCATTTTAGGTCTTTTAATTCCGGTTGCACTTTCGTGACTCAAGACTCTTGAATCAAGAGTTGGATATAAAAATGAAGTAAATTAATCCAGAGTATTATTACCGTATCAGTAAATTTACCATACCTATGTCCCTCACATAGATTTGATTGGTACTTACAATATTAAAATACTGATATTATTGGTAGTATATATTAGCTAAGGTTTTTCATTCCGGCGAAGTTTAATTGAATTTTTTTCAGAGCGTGTAGTAATATACTTAAGAATTTGTTATAAATACCTTGTAATAACGTCCAGCTTGCATTTTACACGAGGAAAATAAGTTTCTGTACTTTATATTTAATGATGATTAAAATTGTTCGTACTTGGATTGTATTCATTCAGATTCCCAAATAAATCGCACCATTTTTTATTCGAAATCATAATATCACTTCAACATTTCCGAATATGTAAATCTAATACAGTTTTTTCTTCAAACATTTGCTTGACCAAATATCGATTGTCTTAGACTTGTGTATTCATTCTCAATTAGATTGAAAGTTATTTTTGAAGTTGGTAACAAGCAATTCGTTGTCTTGTCTTACTATGTCTTAGTTATACACGCTTCAATCTCGAACACTACTACGTCTGCACTGTTGTGTGCCGGTTAAGGTAGGTACAGTGGTAATGCATTTCGCGCGTGAACCCTCATCAGGGTTCATTTTGATTTGAAATCTTTTTGTATCACAATGGTAACGGTATGCTATGTTTCTCTATGGAATACAGTGAATGAGACACTACGAGTGTAGTGTTTATAGTAACATTTTTTTATATACGTTGCAATTTGTTATTAGTATGCTGAACGGATAAACGCGAAGTAATTTCGATGGCGCCATTTTGGTCTTGGGTGTAACAGACGCCAACGCAGTTGCGACACCTCGGCCGGACGCTGCACGCTGGCATGTTATATATGCGTTCATCTCGAACCAAACTCGCCAACTCGCTCGATCAATCCTACGAATTATTGAAATCCTCAAACGATGTGCTATAATAATAAACATCTAAATACCAAAATTGTTCATCGATGTCGACACCTAACGACTTGGCCCTCGGAGACTCCAGCTGGACAAACAAACGCTGTTTAAACGATGTATTTTGTAATAAAGACAGTAACAATGACATCAGCTACATATCGCAAATATTTCTTCTTTGCAATACATTGTTCATTTTATACCGGGTCGAAAGCTTCCCACCATTTCGTATGTCAAGTCTGTAACGGTAAACTCTTTTTATACCTACATTCTGGATAGAAATGCTCCTACGCGTTCCTCGGTCCTCGCTTTTGTACGATGTGTTATGGTTTAGACATTTACTGGGAAATACATTTTTCGTTTTGCTTCCGTGGGTATAGTTTGCCAAAAAATCTATTTTAAAGTTAAAACGATTGTTCACTAATTGTGGGTTTAACGAAACGAAACGCATAGATACGTACCTGAACAAAAAAATCATTCACACTTATATTATGTATATACCATATACATGGCATGTACTAATATATACATACATATATGTATGTTTACTGGCTGCGCATTTGGATACGCAATAAATTGTATATTGTTCATTTTGTTTTTATTTATGTTAATATTACACCTTGGTCAAACATGTTGATGGTATTAAGGAAGAAACTGTTCTATACAATCCTTAGTGGAAGACATGAATATTTCAATTCCATTTGAGAATAAATAAGGAATAAAATTTCCACATTTTAGTGTAAGCAAACTTGGGCCAAATACTGGAGCAATCGGCTCTGCGAGTGACAGCGAACACTGCCGCTGGCGGTTACTCATATGCGTGACGTCATCGATTAAAGCATGAGTAACAAACCGGTAAAAATCACATATGCATTCATAAATAAATTCGTTGATGTACACATCGATGATTCTGCGAATTGTTACGTTAAATATCAAAGAAATCGTACAATTTACATGTATCTACTTAGTGCGACGGATCGGAAGATTTTTGTTTCGTCACATATTTGATATATCAAAGAATGCATGCATTAAACGGTGGATCGCACGACTCATCCTTGTTTACAACATTTTTACTTTCGTTTGCCATTGGACAATGAGGTCATCGTGTTGGTTTATGTTTATATACTGTCCATAAAAAAATCTTAACTCATAGTTAGCTATAAATAATCCCAATAACTTTTGTTTTCGAAATTTTCAATTTTATAATTATTTAGCATCAGGTTTGTTCGAAGCCGATTCGACTGTGTCCAGAAATGGAAACCTTTTTCGTTGAGTGATATGGACCAATTGTATAATGGTAAATAAATTATAAATAGAAATTACGTTTTTAATGCTCATCCTACTGACCGCTATTCAGAGTTCCAGTTCTACGGCCGTGAGGCTTGTTTTAACCAAGCAGTAATAATATTGAACGTTGTTACCTACATTCCATAATGAAATGATACATAGGTTTAAAATACTGTATGTAAATAACTAACACAGATAACATTCTTAGATAAGGATTCTAATTAGACACACCACTTACAACAAACAGTAATGTACATCGATCACTATGGGTTGCTACAGTATTATATTTGTTGACGCTTTCAGAAGTTTTCTACAATCAACATTTGTAGAGATAATTTATTATATAATCTATTATACAGTAAGCATTCCTTAGATATGTACATGTATATTTTACTTTAATTACTTATTAAATAGGAACATTAAATGACCATTGCAAGATTAGAGTTCACAATTACGAAATTTTATGTTTCTTATACTAGATAATTCTGACAACTTATAAAGCGGCAATCTATTGGCGACTGCTCAGGTGTTGCAAAATGTCCACAAATGACGGTGGCTATTTACTATCAGGAGGCCTGTCTGCCTGACTTCTAGTATAGAATTATAAAAAAAAAACTAGTTATAATAGTATTCAACCTGAAATGAAAAGCACTCTGAACAATTTCTCAAAATAAGGGGGACCATATTTTCATGTGGCTGAAGCAAGTTCTGCAACTTGAAACAGTTCTTCAAATAACTTAAATAAAATGTAACACGTGCTCAAGGTTGCCTAACTCTTGCTTTGAGAGTGGACATGCGTAGTCGTGCTTACGTCGTTTTTTAGATGAAAATAGAAGGTAATTGGCCGGTATTCCTCTGACAAACAATTTCGTCCTAAAACACTGAGTTAATATAAGACCAAAGTAATCATTACTTGTCTGATGATGAATTTTCTATTCTCTTTAAAGCTTGTTAATCCTTATAAGTACATTAACAAAATATTCATTCATGTACGTTAATAATCTATCGTAATTTTGTAAATAATGTACCTAAATTAAGTCATCCTGAAGACGTAAGTAGTCAGTTGAAGTCAGTCATGACCTTTTGATTGAAGTCGATGTGTCGAGCAAGGCTGCGGAATGACAAAGAACAATGTCATTGTAATAAAGCGTAAAGTGCTGGTGAAAATTACATGTACATATTTACATACGAGTGCTTAAATTTCAAGCTAATTCATGGTGTATATTGCGCTCAAAATTTGTTATTAATTTATTATTTATTGTTGCTGTTTATTAATCTTATTTTGGCAAGAAAATAACAATTTTATATTAAAGGCTACATTTTCCTTTTTTAACCTTGTTTTTATGTACAAAAGCTATATTTCTTCAATAAAAACGGCTTTTAATTTACCTTTGGGTTGTGTGTTGGAGATTCTTTGAAACAATCTGATTTCTGTACAGTACTTACTCCGTAAGCTAATTTTTATTTTAAGTTTTCTTCGATGATAAGTTCAATTTTTCAAGAGTTACGAACATAAATTACGAGATTCTTAATTTTTCCAAACTTTAGCTATTTACAACTTTTCATGTTCTATATGGAACTTGAAACATCGACTTCGGTAATGGTTCAAATACCTGGGTTTATATTTCATTTGGATTCATGCCAATCTACGTTACATTAATATACAATAATTGTATATTATTATACATTATTTAAGTCGCTATAGTTTCTAATTTTCGGTCATGCGAGGTTTGTATCTACTCCTTAATAACAGTCAGGTTTTAATTTTTGTGTTTGTAGCGTCATAGCGCAAATGTCTAAAATAAAAATCTGTGCACCTATCTCCCTAGTATTTTTAGTTTTCTTTCGTATTGAATAGTTTATACCTAGTGTTATATTATTGCACCTGGCAGTTACAGATGATAATTACATTGTGATTCCTAAATATAACAGTTCAATAGTTTCACATGAGACATATGAACATTACGCGTCTTTAGATTTTCAAGTTAAACCAAAAGACACACATGTACTACAGCAATGAAGTAGGAACAATAAATAAACAAGAAGTGTCGCGAGACACGTACTTTTTTACGCACAAGTGATACCTAAGAAATCATTTCAATTGTGAATCTCATATTATGTAGTTAAATTAAGGCCTTAATATATAGTAGAGAGAAATCTTGTCTTGCGAAAACTTACAATCGATTAGGTTATTGTTTATTGCTTGTACAAATAAACGAAAGTTTGACTCTTAGGCACCTTTCACTAATCTCTGCGAGTCCGGCACTTAGATCGTTAACGAGATAAAATAGATCGCAGGGTTCGAATACTTATCGAGTGCGGTCAGTGAAGCTTTGCTCGAGAGAAAATAAATCTTCAATTGGGTCAATCAAATGCCACGCCACTCGTGCTCTGGCGAAATGCTTAATCGCCTTTTTCTTTCGTCCGTTCTCCACAAAGTGTTCGCTTTGATTTATGAATATGAATGCAGTTCTTTAATTCAACGTGTTATACACACTAAAAACCTTTACTCTTTACGAACATTCAAGTCGATTCCATTACAGACATAATTTTTTTGTGTCTACTCGTAGTATTCGTCAACTGGTCAAAATTCGACTATATAGATATTTGAGAAAAACATGTGTAATATATTTTAGATATATATACATAGATTTAGTAAACAACTATAGATCGGCCAAATTCTTCCAATTTATATTTAAAATTGTGACATATATAAAAACCGTATCTAATGTAAACTTTTGTACACATTTCAGATGGCACAGTTATTGACTGTGCGACTTAATAAGTCGGACCAGCAGCCGCTGGGCTTCCGGTTGCAGGGCGGCAAGGATTTCGGCACACCTCTCGTTGTTCAAAAGGTAGGCTTGTTTTTTTAACGATACTTTCAATAATATATACAATAGGTAGATATAATTTACTTTGTTACGATTGCATTACATTACATCCTAAGAAAAAGTTAACGGTGTAAAATATTTATTAAAAACCCTTTTTGATAAATATTTTCAAACATAACAATTTAATTGAATTAAAAAGCATTAATTTTTCAACTATGTGAAATAACAAAACGTCTTAAAATAGTCGACAGTTTCCGTAACGGCTAATTTAATCTTTCTTTTTTATAAAAAAAAAGGCGTAGCCAACATACAGGCGGCTCACGTGCTGCTAAGTGGTCTGCGTCACGTATGGATCTATGTAACACCAGGAGAATGGCTTGTATTTTAATGGTTCTTATAATTAAAAACACTTTACATACTTATATAATTAAAAACACTTTAATGGTTCTTATAATTAACCTCACATTACATACTCGTATTGTCCGAATATTGTTTTGATATATAAAAAGTTCATATTTTTTTGTTTTTTCGCCCCTTTTATTGGTTCCTGCTGGACTGGGTGTCCTCTCATAGTAAGCGCGTTTTAGACCGCAGTTCCAGTTAGAAAAAGTTTTTCGTACAGGCCACTTCTACAAATGATTTATTGTTTTCTGTTCGGTGTAAACAAGAAATTATATGGGAATGTTTTCACTGATGTACGCATAAAAATAGGTAGAGTTGATTCTATATGCGAAACATTTACAACCAACACCCACTTCTATCTGTTGACCGATCGATGCGTCGCGACAGTAAAAAACAGCACTGGTATTACCGACTATCGTAACACAGACATAAAAACACTCCGAACGATAGAGTATGTTCTGTGAATAACAGTGTATTTGCTTGTTGAAATAGTCTTAATCATATTTACATATATAGAAACGCAACAGGAAAATTGTTCAAAACTAGTTTTGTATTAATTTAATATGAATAATTATATAGAAAACAACTAATACTAAGAAATATCTGAAACGATATTTTTCTACCTTACATTAATTTTGTCACTCTTTATCACTTGCACAACAAGTATTCATCGAATAGGCTGGTGGGTGATTAGTTATCCAAAGGAGCTTTTACCTCTCATTAACTGTTAGCTGGCCTCGTTAAATAGTTTCAACACTCGTCAGCTCTTTAAAGTGCCTATAAATTTTATTTTTCTAATGACTATAGCATCGAAGCATGTCACGTATCCACAAAAAGGTATTTTTTTAAAATCACGGCACTCACAAATTGGTCATCCAACCAAATTAATGAATTCTATGTTTTTACTAAATTCTCCTAGAATTTACTGTTATGCAAGGGACCTGATGGTTTATTGCGAGTTGCAAGCACCTTCGTGTCTAGTCCAACAATCATCGGTCATCATAATTAAATACCATTAAATTAGGTGAAGGGCGTTATTAATGATCACGTTTTAATATCAGTTTAAAGTCTTTTAAGACAATGCAATTGCAATATGAAAAATTAAATTTATTTTCTATCGTTGACGAGAGAAAAGAAATTCACGATTTCCACCGGCTACGGACCTGATGTATTTTTACCTATCCTACCTTCACCAAAGCCATCACATAGGCCAGACCACTAAAGGTACTCTTCTGATTCAATCTTCGTACATTCAGCGTAGCGAAACAGCTCTTCGAAGTCCACTTCTCGTGCTCTTGGGAAACGTTACATTTTTTTTTTACAATAGAACAGTTGGTGCACCCGTTGAGAATTTATTATTTATTTAAAAACAAATGCAACGTCTTTTAATTTTAGAACACTGTATATAAGTGTTGAGCTTAGACAGAACACCTGATCAGACAGTATAGGTGGGCGGTCGCATCTGACCCCCTTCAATCTGATCAGCCGAATTCATCTATCATGACGTTTCACAATGTATAAATACAACACAACAATGATTTGCGAGTACCGACAACAACGGTACTTTGTTGAAAGTGCTCACTATATGTATGTCTTTTAATTATATTTGTCACAGAACAATCAGATATTAGCAAATGGGGTCACGTACGCACCAGTGAGTTCATCGAACTATTAATTCCCGGATCTGCGTGGATGTGTTTAATAGTGGTAAAAATTATTTGCTAATGAACTGAAGTTTGCTCTGTGGTTTGTTATGGTTAAAGAATATATTTCTTAAATAGGATTTTACAATTCATTTACAGAGTAATTAAATATAAAAAAGGAAAATTTTCGATGCCGATCAGCGCAGTCATGGATCCTATCTAAAGTACGCGTAACATTATTGTATTACACATGATTATTACCAAACGAAATTTTTAAATACACAAAGAAAAGGGTAATTTCAGACAATATGCGTGAGGTGTCATGCCATAAACAAATTAAAGTTCCATTTCATGTTTTTGAGGTCAGCCCCTCATCCCGTGTTATTTTCATTATGTTTACATGGGCACTGATGTTAGTATCTACTCGCAGAATAAAGATTTTTTTCTACGATGATTAAAGAGTTAAAGTTAAAATGCCTAGCTTACTTTCTCTGTTATAAATATCCGTTGAAATATTGTTTACACTTTATTTGTATATTGTGAAACGAAAATTACTGACACTAGTTCACCAAGTATCACTTAGGAACAGGTTCAGAAATTGTAGCCCATTCATAGCAAGAGTATCTTCCACCTACATTTTAAGGCACATGACGAATATAATTACTTTCTCTATTGAACTTAGTCCTTAGTATTGTATTGTACATGTGGATGATAACAGAATACGAAGAATCACTACGTAGTATAAAACAAAGTCGTTTGCATATAAAATCTTGTATCACCTGGCTAGCTCATATAAGAGTTCTGTGTTGACAAATAATTTTTACTTAGATAATTATGAACTTCGCTCTAACCTTTTTACGTCCGTTTGCTTAACACGGGTCTCTGCAATTGCGAGATGCTAGAAGAATGCTCCGTTATTCATAGACTTATTGATAGTTTATTCATCTACCAGATGTAAAATAACGAGAAATGATGGATACCACATTTTTGTCCAAACATCTCACTCGGCAAATATATTAGTAACTGAGTAACATTGTAATGCGTCGTAATCACAAAGGTAAAAGCAACCTTCGCCAAACTTTAAGGTTTACTAAGAAACTGTTATCAATTCAGGAAAATACCTCAGGAAAACCAGTTACAAGGTTTTTTGAATACTCATTAGTTGTCTTGTATTGTGAACAAACGCGCTAAGAATTAGTGTTAATGGTTTTTAATGTTATTTCGTATTGTAGAGAAGTTATTGACAATCATAAGTGTTAAATAAGTACACGGTGATTTTATCTAGTTTATAAAAACCTTATTTTATAAACGGTAATTATGATGTTTCTATGTGTTATCTTATTTAAACTGAAAATATTGTATGTCATCGTTTGCATATTTATAATTTTCAACTTTCAAGTTTCAACTCAAATATAAAAAATGGTCAGAGAGCGGATAATGAATTGATTCGAAGAATATTTATGATGCTTGTTAAACCCAATATAATAAAATTAGTTATCCCATTACGTAAATTACCTGTTATATGTCCAGTGAAGCTGGTGTTTTATACATAATCAGATTCACTCTCATTAACTGGACCGACTGGAGTGGAGAGCCGCGGCCAGCTAGTTGCGTAACTAGTCGGGTTTTGTCGTTCTGAACATAATCTGAGTCACGTACTGGTAGGGATTTGTTTTGAAATTAGAACGCCGTGTGGCGACAACGGTCCGTGGATTATCGGTACTGGTATTTTCTAATTATCTGGTAGACTGGAATGTACCTACGCTGCGAACACAATAGTCGACAGACCGTTTCTATGAAATTTGAGACCGTTTTATATGGAATATTAAGACAATCCTGCTAATTAGACCACCCAAGATATTACTAGGTACCTATAGATAGAATGATGACGTATTATCAGAAAGATGATTCAAAAATTATCTAATTAATTATTAATGCATTCTACGTTCAATGCGTAATATAAATCTGATTGATTTGAGTATATTGTGGATTATTCAGAAGCTGAATTTTATGTTAAGTCATATAATAACTTCGGTTATTGTTAATTTACTCTAGGAGGGAAATTTAGAAAAGAGGAATTTAACACAAATTTAAAAAGCTCCTAAAGTGCAACTTTTATGTAATTCTAAACTAATTTACATATTATAACATTCGGATGTAATTGATGTGAGTTATATTAGCCGTCAATATGTATTGAGAAATCTTTTGAGTAGTATTTCTTTGGCTTTAAATAGAGATGGTAACCAATACTGTATTTAAATTGCTTGACTGATTAATATAGATACATGTAAACATAATATTAGCCCGAGGTTATGCCAAAATAATTTTTGGTATCGTTGAGTCTATCGATAAATATTTCGCATTTTGCCAACTGTTGCAATCAATGTATGCAGAAATACTACAATTTATGAAAGTAAAGAAGGAAAGAGAGTTAACGAGATACGTTTGTTACCTACGTACCTAACTTGTGCGGTTACAAATTTCCAGTTAACTACTTTTTTGCAAATTGTGAAACATTTGAAGTAGTATACTATATATTAGTTTAAGTACTACAATTCATTAAAGCAGGACTAGAAACACTAAAAATGTGACAAAAAGCCCATGTGCATTCTTGCTTTTCAGCCTCAGTCTGCAATTTGAACATCATGACATTTAAACATCTTGTGACAATGTTAAAAAAATCTTTATGTACATAGCAAACAAATCTAAGCAAACAAATTCAGTTACCATTGTTACTACCTCGTGTTTCTTTCAATTTGAATAGGACAACCAGTGTGATCATTCGTCTCGTGTCTTTCGATCGACGCGATGTTTTAAAAAAAAAAATAGCATTAAAGAAAACATAATACGGCGTGACCTCGCGCTCAACCGGGGCGGCATTCGTCTGTCGTTCTTGTATTTCCAACGCCTTATACGGCGTGCACTGCAGCGCTAAGGGCATTGCCATAGTCATATACGAGGAAAAATAAAAATTGTTAATCGTAATATGTATTGGGTATGTATAATATGTATAAGAATTTATTTTTTATATTATTTTAAAGATGAGTCTTTAGCATAATTGATCTAATTTCTTAACAGATGATTTCAATAAAAAAGTAATTTAAACTATTCTATCTTCTCTACTCTTACAATGAAGTCATAGGCATGATAAATAGAAAAAGAAAGAACGTGCCGCAGATTTCGTTTTGTTGGTTAAATTCCACCATAGCAATAATACCAACCTGTTAAACTGTGTTAATTTTGTGACGGTTTTCAAAATTTTTCAATTAGCGTGCGGTGTGGTGTATGTATGTCAACGTTGCACGTAAACAGGTATTTCATTTGTACCGATTGAAACTTCATGTTCACTACATTCATTAAACTACTCCATTTAATTTTAAAACAATCCTTTTTGTAGAAATGGATAATTGTCTAATGACTTGTGTCGTTTTAATACCTACCAACGTTGAGTTAATTTAGGTTAGTCGGGTTAATCACTATTAATTTATTGGTAAAATACATAAATAGGCATTTCATCCGGTTATTATTAATACGTACCGGTTTTATTAATACTACCACTACTACCTTTATTAGGATATTTTTCCTTAGCTTAAAATTCTTTCATACAAGTAGAGGTCATTGTCGACAACTTCAGAGTTTAATGGCGACCGGAAGACAGTTGTCTGATAAATTATATTTTCACAAATAATCACTAAATTTGGACAACTACGGAATAATCCAGCGTTAAAATTTATTTCAGCAATCAATCAATCAATCATCCATCATCAATACATCCTATTATCATTAAAATATACATATATTTTTAATACACGTTTATTTTCATATAATCAACTATATATTTTTATATATGATGTAGGTATGTGAGTCTTTAGTGATGCTTAATTATACATACCAGTTCTAAAGAAGCCTTCCTCTCCCTGACACCGCAAACAATTAGTGAAGTTAGTCATTCCTGAGCGCGATTGGCAGTTGTCAGGGTTTTTGTTAGTTGTAAGTAGTCATCGCATTTTTGTTCTTCAGCACAAGGGCACGTCAAACATTAATTTCTAGTATTTATCGTCGCCTTCTTACTTACTCGCTAACTCATTTAAACATAATTTTTAGTACTATATACTTATTTTTACCATTATTACCAAAAGGAACTCAGGTGTATGTAAACGAACGTACGAGCGTGTCAAAAACATAAAATGTTAATCACACGAGGAAGTATCTTAAATACTTTTTTATTTCCTGTTACAATCTTTATCCTTACTTACAATAACACTTTATATCGTGTCATGCGTAATTATGGCTAGCAATTTTTAACGCTTTTAAATACATGCCAACTCTCGTAACTTCATCCTTACACAAATTTTATTGATAATACCGAGAAGCGAGTCTAGTTAGATAATCCTTTACGATGGCAGTGAAACGACTATTCTAAGCCTATTTGCGACTGCAACATTACATACAACCTTTTGTTACAGGTTGTTTACTAGAGGTCGTTGTTGTTTGCTATTTTTATCTGCATGTGTAATATTATAATTAATAAGTAATACTGTTATGAGTTCTTTGCTTCCAAATTTGTTTTTCACATTCATACATGTATCTTAATCTTACACGACTATCGTAAAGTACCTATTTGGACATTATCGCTGTAAATAACCTTATGTTTACAAAATCAATGTCACGAACTCCAACTGTATATGGTAAGTCAGACAGTCACAACCTTATATGGATGTTACGGACGAAGGTGTTTAGGACCATATTTTTGAGTTTTGTTTTAAAAATAGTCGACTGCTCTACATTGGTCTGATGTTGGATAATGTACGGTGGCTGATGTATATATGATGAGGCTTTACGATCGGCTAGTTTTATGTTGATTTACCGAAGATGGGTAAATCATTCAATAATAGGTACCGTACGTAATTTGCAGGCCTATCTAGAGTTGGTTTAACAAAAGTGCAACCTATTTCTACCGCTTTTCTTGCCGATTTTCCTATCCTGTTAGATTATTACATTAACCTATTGACGAACATATTGTTAAATATAATACACACATTCGCTTTGTTGAAAAATTGTAGCGTATGGCATGAAGTCCCGCAGGTGACGAGCGCAGTTGTTCGCTGACGTCATTCCAACCTTTTTCCGCCGGCAGCCCTCGTAAATTCCATAATGAATTAACACTGGCGTCTAGATTCAAATGCTCAGACATTTTCACCCTACTAAACTACAATCCAAACAGACAAAATTTATATACGAGTATGTGTTACCAATTATTGTAGCTTAGGTAGATTAATAACTATTGAACATATGGAGAATGAACATTAAATAGCAAAAGGATAATTACTAATAAGTATGATGTTGGTTTTTTGTTTAGTTGTTACAAATTTAACCGGAAAATTATGTTTAAGTTTAAATTAATATTAATTTCATTACAATTGCATATTAAATGTTAGTGTAAAATCGTAAACTGCAAGGGATTGTGAGTAAATATCTAGTTAAGTCGTAATTATTTATTTAAAATGGAAATTTAAGACACAATTAATTATTACCGCCAAATTTTATTTTTACTACTTAAGCATTAGATTTTACTCAAAAATGTTTTGTACTTTTGTCTGTTTAAGATTCAAATTCAGATCTGGCTCCCTGCCAACATTTATAAATACTATGGCATCCGACCTTGCGAATGTCGAAGAAAATTACCTAATACCAAAAATAAAAGTATATGACATGCTACACATTAAAATAAGATTTTTTGGATATTCTAAAATATACTAAATACTATGTAAACAACTTTACAATTGTAATGCTTTTGAAACATGCATAGCAGAATTTTGAAATATTTTTATGTAATTCGTGTTATGATTATTTTTTGTATGTATACGAATTCTGTTGTCTCGGTATACCGCATGGACAAACGAAGCTTTCTACGTTAGTTCCGTACTTAGTCTAGACAGGTCTGTAGTCACAGATGCTCGGAATTCGCATTAACTTTAATTTAACTAACTCTGTACTCTATATAAGTTTTATATTGTTCTTGATATCCGTATTATGTCATCTTATTCATTTCCATTTTTAGGTGAACGGCGGCAGTGCAGCGGAGCGTGCGGGTCTGCAGGCCGGCGATGCGCTCATTCGCGTCAACAACACCGAGGTGTATACGCTGCGCCACCAGGAGGCGCAGGATGCTATTCGCGCAGCGGGCCCTGCCCTCGAGCTCACTGTCCAGCGGTGTGTAACTATAGCACACATACTCACCTTATCGCAGTATAATGTCTTAGGGAGTCGGACACGTCGCATGCCACGGTCGCTATTGTTTTGCCCGCGTGTAGGAAAAGGAAGACAACTCTGTAGCAACGCTATGAAATTTTCAAACGCCATCCATTATTAATTTTGCAGTATTAATGTCTAAGTAAATCATTATCAAATATTGAAACGCGATCATACTTTGTATTTATCTATGTCACTAACATGCTGTATTCTCGGTACGGCTGCTTAATGGCCTGAAGCATTACATTGCTAAATTAATTACTATTGTATAACTTATAACTGTTTGAGTTCACGTAAATACAAAAAAAGCACCAACGACGCCGCCTCATATCCAATATAAAAACTAGTACCTACCACTATTATGTATTGTCATTCAACCTGCATGCTGGTGAATTTATGCCACTCGAAGTCGACTCGTATACAACATACTTTTATGGGCAGCCAGATGGTAGTCATTACGCAAGCTATTTGCGTAATTGTAAACTTGGATATATATTGTTTGCTTGGAACGAGTTTTTCAATTCAGACCGATATTCGCAGCTTCCGACGGCTGCGACACGTCGTCGTCGCTACTCAAAATAGAACATTGTTAACATTTAAGCACATG
>DWDX01001968.1:0-16526 GCA_018245675.1 Agara michaeli | reverse complement strand
CCTATTTCCTTTTTATTTTCATATTATTATCATTACTATTTTGAACACGCGGGCGAAGCCGGGGTTACAGCTAGTATGATTATATTTTGGCGTGATTTGACTCTAGGATTATGGAAAAAAGTTATTTCGTATTAAATATTGATCAAAACAATTTCAACATAATGTATATTATTAACGAGATTGCAAGAAAGTAATTTAAACATTCTCGACTACAGCCGCGCGGACGAGACACGATTGTTAACAAAACATTTAAAAGATCATTTCATCTTCATCTTAAGGTCTCAAAAGGTTATTATTCCTATAGAGGTACTTCAAACGACGTACGTTTGTACGTTTCTCGTATGTACTCATACGCTCTTTTTTTAATGAGTCCTTTTTGAAAAGGAGTAGTGTGGAAATGGCTGCAACTTATATTATAGCCAATTGCTGCGCGAGCACTTACGTCTCATTAAATGATATAAGCGTAGAGGTGGTTTTCATTACATTTGTCCACTCTTGATGCGTGGCTTCATATTCTAGCGTATTTCTATGCAACTGTTCTTTGTTTTCAAAATGTGACAATATCTAAAGCTTTCGTCGCTCGCCGTCTGTACGGTACACGTCTACGATCGATCTCACGCGATTGAATCATCGAAATTGGCTGTAATTTCCAAAGCGAACACTCGTCCGAATTGCGCCTAATTCCCCAATCACAGACAACCGACGATGTTTAGACTATTAACATTGTTTTGGAGGTCATCGGCATTGGACTAGAGCATAGCTTCTCAAACTTAATCGACTATCGACCATGACTGATGAGCCGCAGATTTGGTCTCTATTGGAGTGTAAAATTAATTATTTATATGTGCATATATTTTAGAACGTAATATATCAGCTATTTGTCACAATAGTACAGACTTCGTCTAGTTTGTTTTAAATGTGCAATAACATATTTCCGAACACAAACTTACGTCCTAAATGTAGTAAGTAGTTTGCCGTTACGATATCGTATCGGTAGGCGTTATCACACACTTTGAGAAAGACGACTAGATGATTTGTACGCGACGAACGTAAGCAGCAATTACTATTGAGATCTATTGTAGAAAACGGAATAATTAAATCATTTACTCTACATTCTCTAAATGTGCATATATGTATTATGTAATTATGTTAGGGTAACATTAGCAGTAAGTATCGATAAGACAATCCAAGTGACCGTAATCCATTCGGTAGAACTTACTGTTAAATATTTATTGTTTTCGGCGATATCTAAGAACAGTACCTGCAACAAGAAAAGAACATTTATTAGAATGATGGTTAACAATACAATGATTACATTGAACCCATTTAACAAGATATAAATACAATCTTTAGGTAAGAGGCGTTTTTCGACTAAAAAGTGAATTAAGAAATTGGAACGAGCTGAAAATAAGTTAATAATACGTCTGAAATACATATATAGAATAGTTAATTAAGGATGACACAGATACAAACAAACAATTGTGCTCACCACATAAATACATGTCCTGGGTGGGAACCGAACCCTCCGGTTAACTGCCACGTTCTCTAACCAGAAGTTCCAGAGACTACTCAATTGTGAATTCCTGAAGTGTAAGTTAGCGTCACTGAGAGCCGGTCCCGGGGCCGCCGGCCGGTGAGCTGCTAATTAGAAGCGGCAGCCGACGGTATCTCCGTCGCATGCTGCAGTCCAAATGCGTCTTGTCATTTAAATGCTCGCAAATGCAATCAAATTGGATTGCGTTATGTTTAACCGATATCAAAATAAATAACCTAGGGGGAATAAGACAGTTACTGTCTGTTTATACAGTATAAGGCGTTAATAATCCTTCAGTAGTAATCGTAACGTTCTCCGTAAGAGTGTACTCGGAGAAGCCGCGTCGCTAAGACAAACGTGAGAGGATGAACGGACGAAGAATACCAGCAATAGAAGACGGGAAATAAGTTTGTTAGGAAAGTAGCCGATGGAAATCCTATCTCTGCCTACTCTTATGGATAATAGGCGTGACTGCACAGAGCTGTACAATCTTTATATTTAATTGTGCGTGTTAAATATAAAGTAATTGTAAGGAAGCAGTGGTCAGGCACTTAGTGACCGGTGCTGCCGCCGCTAGCGACGCGGTCCGATGCAATCTGTTCATGTCTGTGCACGCAAAACTCCGAGAACCTCTTGTGTTGTAAACGCCCGCAAATTACTGAATTGAATCATTGAAGAAGGAGAGAAAGCTTTATATCGGAAACTTACGACAAACAAACATACATAGTAATTATACATATACAAATGTATACCTACACGTTTAAACTCGTCTTTGATTGCGCGAAGCTTTTGTCGTTTTCAAATATGATTTAAATAAAGAAATGACTAGTTTGTTAGTCATTTTCATAATCAGCTGTGTATCTACCGTATTTTGATTTATACATACAACAGGGGTACTTATTAGGGAAAGCATTTTACCGGCAATGGACTAATACAAGCTGATGTTGATAATGAAAGACGTACTTAGTATATTGAAATGAAATCGATGAATTATTTTTTGTGAATAAGCGGGTAGTTGAACTACGCGACGATCGACATGGCTCGTCACGTATGGTTCCGGCGAAGTTTTATAGTTTGTATTAAAACATAGAAAGAAAGAAGGAAAGAAACAAACTGTTATTCGTTGCCCAGACCGCGACGTCTACGCCAAAAAATAAAATTACCAGGTACCTTAAAACTATAATGTCCAACTGCACAGGTTCAGCCAAGTCAAATTTAATGTATTCTTTGAACTCTGAGCGGCGTTTGCTTATTGTGTTTCGAAGGACAGAACTACAATAAATCGTTTGGACAACTTTTCAAACGGCCACCATAATGACCACAATAAAAAGGCCAGTCAACATGTCATTATACACACCGTCAACTTAACAATAAACCATTATTCTACTTCCATACAGTTCGTGTAGATCGCGAAGACACGCGTCCCAGCGAAAATCAACCTTGACGTACTAAAGATAAAGGTCATAGAGTGTTGGATAAAATACAACAATTATTGCGTTGTTTGGAGCCGTAACGAATACGTTACTAATAGTGTTACCCTTTGGATTTTGAATAGTGGATTTCACATTCTGGATTTGACTTGCGATTACAATATGAGGTCGGTCTAGTTTTGTTAGGTTTGCAGATACCGCTTACTGGTTTGCTAAAGTTTATATTTTCCAGGTTTGTTTAATTCATATGTAATTTTAAAAAACTTTCATTTCAAGTCTTTCACCAAGCAGCGTTGTTGTTAATGTCCATAGCAATAAAAATGCGGAAAACATAAACATCACTACGCCGCATATTCACTCATCTTTTAAACGAAGAATAATGTGATTTTTAAGCACAATTTTTATTATGTCACGAATAACTTTAATTCTAACTAAATATTTTGTATGGAAATTAAACACACAGGCATGTCTCTACATTTTTTATTTATCGAATGACTTTACATACTAACGTGTAATGATATAAGATTATCAAAGAGAAGCGATATCGTAACGGGATCGCAGCATCACGTGCCCCAGAATACGGACGCAGCGTGTGTCAAACGGGTCCCATCGATCACGATTGTGCACGGCCATCGCGGACGGCGGGTTACGTAACCCCGCGGGACTTTTTATGGGAAATTAATTTATTTTTAATATTGGTACTTCGGACCCCAAATGATCGAGCCCCGTAATACCTTAATGTCAAACTCGCCACGAGGTCAAGAAGATTATATAAAGAAGCTGTACAAAGGGCTGTTGTTGGCCGGAAATATGAAGTTACTTAAATAATGCTCTTTTTTAGAATTCAATACAAACAAACAACAAAACCAAGCAAGAGCAATGGACGGCCTGACGCCCGGACGGACACAGAAGTAACAAATGAGCTAATAACACAGAATGTTTGTCCTGGATGGGAATTGAATTCTCTGTCTCCCGTATAGCAGCAAGGAGGTCAGTCAAATGGTATCATTAATAATTGTAATATATGTATAATATCATCACAACGAGTGGAGGCGGAAATGAGTTGTAATAACAAGCAACAGCCGGGAGCCCGCAGCGCCGCTCGCCGCTCCCGTTACGACGTAACGATGGCCGCCAGGTCGCGGCGGCCGGCGGGGTCCGCGATATTAATGGCCGTTTGATTAACCTTCCCTCGACCCGAGCGTCGCTTGTCTCCCGTTTCTCAACATACCAAAAATTAATTAACCTAACTAATTTGCTATCATACGTATATATTACAGTAATTACTATTATCCACAAGGGTGAACAGAGACCTTAGATTTGCAGCTACTATTGTTCACATGCTCACAGACTTTCATCCAGTATCTGGTTTCGTTATTGGTGCTGTTAATGTTTGTTTCTTAGTTCTATTGTTTCCCGACACGTGTAACTTGGGATTATTCAAGACATGACGGAATTGACGCTTTCGAAACATGCGTGCTGCGTCCTACACTGCACCTCGCTCACCACCAAGCGAGCGGACACAGCCGGCGAGCCTATTTTACAATAATAAAATATCTGCTTCTCAGTTTCAAGTCCAATTAGTCGCATATTTCTGTAATACAACATTTTAAAATATTTCTTTTGTAACTCACCCTTGTACATGACTTAGTCACATGATGGAAAGTACAGACATTAGAACCTACATACAATTCTGTGAAATACATATGTTTCAGCTTTCTTCAAGAGTTGCCATGATTATGTATAAAATTCGAAAATCTCTCCATTTCGTCCAGTATTGTGTGGTAATTTTTAACTCGTTAAAGTCGAGACCAAGTGTGGGAGCCGGAGGAAAGTTTAGCTTCCTTAATAATAATAATAATAAATAAGCTTTAAAAAGCAATTTAATCGCAGCTGTTTTCCCCGGGTGTATGTGTAATATCCATAGCCTGTACATTACATATTACATGTCTTTGGAACGTAACGTGTTTTTAAGTGTGTTACCAGATATCCATCGGGAATATGTGTCATTAGTCGCTGTCACACCGACAATAATGATACAATAACGTCTAATATAAGCTACAGTTTAATTAATATCCGCCCACGTGTGCCATTTACGTCCACTCGAATAACGTTGGAAATAGATTACGTCATTATATACAAACAATACATCGAACATAACAGGTTTGTTTGATATAATATAACTATCGTGTTTATCTGTCTGTTACATGGACACAACGTTTACGGATATAAATTTGTGCTGACGCTAATAAAATTCCAGTGATATGAGTTATAGTCCACCTTTCCCACGGGAATGATTCGTTCTCGGCATTACGAGCTTAGAATTAAAATGTGTTTGATAACCGTTAATACTTGCCAAGTTAATTGCGCTTTTGTTTTATTACTTCAAACGAGTAGGTAAGTCCGTTGAGATATACTTTAGCACAATATATGGTACAATTCACCATCCTCCTTGCCCCTTCGCAGGAACCATAGAATGAACAAGGGAAAAAGTAAATTTCAGACCGGTAATATGCAAATATTTTATTTGATAAGATTTTATCAGAGATTTACTTTATTTGTGTTTGTTGTGTGAAGAATTCATCTGCATGGAGTACTATTTTTAGTTGACTATGGTACTCTTTAAAACAACAGCTGTTTGCCAGTGAAAGTTCCGTCAAAAATAGGTGCAAGCGTTTCAAAAATTTTAAGAATTCCTTTTCGTTCTAAGTACCGTATATAATTTCGTATGCATTAAGTAATTAGTTGTTATCTGTTACATGCTGAACGTACTTTGCCACGAAATTTTTCTAGAAACGAATAACATTCAATACGATATTTAAGATTAAAAACACACATAACCGAATTCCCCCTAGACGCGACGGATAATGGGCCATAATTGCCAGCTTCCAGGGCCCGCGGCGAGCGTGAGCGGCGTAGACAGGTAGAACCAGTCCCAACAACGTTTCGGCACTGCGCCCGTTGTGGGTTATTATAACATTTTTCCCGAGCGGTAGTTGGTAGTTATAAATAAATACAAATTCTATAAAAGCATCTAGAGAAGCTTGAAGTCGGACGCACACTTGTGTGCTCTACAAATTCTGTAAAGTCTTCAAACGTATGCATAAACGTCTGTCGTTGTCTTTATGTTTGAAAAACAATTGGAAGGTAAATCTACTTCGGAGTACGTGTGGTAGACTTCTTGGCACCAACCGGACACGTTAAGACATGAAGCATTCCAAGTTAGTGTTTAAAAGTAGTAAGATGTCTGTGAATGAGTTAAATTTTATGATTCAAAATTCAGTGGTATCTCTGATAGGATACATATGAACGATTACTCATGCATGTATGCATGTACAGGAGAACCGAAACATACTCCACCACGCTGCACCAGCACTGATTTGCGGTGATGCTGGCCAACCCACCTGTGCGCCATTTTCAAACCGTCTTAACGAGGCGAATTTTAACAATCGACAACTGACGGCAACACCCAGACCCACTGCTTAACGTATCTGCATCTGAACGTATCTCCCGAAACTGAAATGTTTTAAAAAAATCTATAACGAATTATGTTGATAAATTATAAATATTAATATGGTACGCAGTAGATTACGCCGCCTTAGAATGTGGTGAGAAAGTGGATCGGTTAGATCACTCCACGCCACGCAGGAATCTAGGCTTAGCTCATTTACGGACAGATGTGTCGACTCAATAGTGCCTTAATAGTGAGATGTTGATTTTTGCAACATTTTTTTATATATACCTGAACGGTAACCAAACTTTTCGCGCAGGAGAACTCAACTTCCCAAGTCCTATTCCATTATCCAAATGAAATCATTGAATTAGCGTATCCAGTCAAGTATTTACAAGGAGTCATTGTGATTGTTCGATTCTGAAACGAGAAATGGTCCGAATCACTCGGGGCAAATCTAAAAAGTTAGATTTTGATTACTTTGAATAATTACAAAAGTAAAATCTTGATACATTGAAAAAAAAAGATAAGGAATACGCACCGACGGAACCTAATCGAAACGTAATTTTTAAATTGTGTAACGAACTGGTGTGAACGGTGAAACATAATAGCAACAGTTAAATGTAGATAAGAACATCGTACTAAACATTTTTGGCTCGTCTGCGTCGGCTTCGTTTCTATTGTATCGAGCGATGTGATCGCATCTCAAATAGCTATGAACATTTCTAACAGTAATTGTTTCAAATGAATACCTCGCTTCAACGAGACGGTAATTAATCATCTCTATCAACAGCTCTCACACCGAACACGAGACAAAGATGTCGCTCGCCTCCATGAGAAAGTTGATAGCTAACAGTCCGTGGCAAAAAACTGTATGCAGTCGCTTTTAATTAAATATATGATTGGGTAACGTTCGTTAACTTCCGTTCGGAGCCCTTAAAGGATGTTTAGAAAAGTCGGATATGCGGATCGGCTTCCATGCCTCTCGCGATCGGTTGAAAGACCAGAGCCCAGCATTGGGACACAAGTTTTGACATATTATAAGGTACCCGAAACATTTTCTGAGAGTTCCTTACAAATGTTAATAGGTATTATTAGCGGTTCAATCACTTCGTAGAACGGAAGTTTCCAATTATTTCATCCTGATCACTTGAAGATGGTCGTCACGGCCCAGTGGCGCGCCGTTGCGCGTGACGAGCGGGTAATCGATTCAAATCCATTCGCCACCGGCTGACGCGGTTTTTGGTTTATTTGTTACACTTTAATTTGCCTTTACAATAACACGGTATTTCATTGCAGTAATTATTATATTCCCAGTAATAACGTTTATTCAGTATAAAGTCAAATAACGTTTATTGAGTTATGTACTTGTATTGTACATGCTGTTTTAAAAATAAACGCTGAGCGTCTAAAAATCATAATTGAGTACCTACATGCATATTTGTAGTATTTACTGTTTATTCGGGAAATTTTGTTTTATTTGAAATGCGAAATTGAAAGGGTAACATACACGCTGGATTCTGAAAAAACGTCCAGTTGTAATAGCGCCATTTCAAAAGGTAGTAGAAGACCTGTGAGTGGTTCAAATCCCATTTTATGAACAGAATCGGCGATGCAGCGCGAATCGGCAATAATTTAAATTCAATAGCAACCTGCTAAATGCATTTTGTATTGCTTTAACCCCGCCTGTAACTGTTTACGATACAAGCGCGCCGCGCCGGTAGATAGCGGAACTACTAAAAATAAAGTTCGATCTTCGGACCATAGATGGCGCCGTACTAAGCTGCCTAACTCGTTCGAATTAAAACGAATTGTTAGTACGCCGTTTCGGTCATATTTTCATTTCGAGGCCATTTTATTAGCCCTCGGGGTGTTTCGGTTATTCCGTAACGATGTAATATCGGATGGTATTGCACGGAATTGGTCCGTAATAACAATTATGGTTCATTGTATTATTGCTCGTTTAGTATAGGGAGCTCGTGTGTTCCGACGAGAGCGCCAGTAGCCCGCGGCTTCAGTTAACTTCACAATTAAAATAATGGCCGTGTTTCGCTTTATTATAGTAATATTTTGGCAAACGAAACGTTCGTTTCCTTCCTGAGTTTAATTTGAGTTGAAACAGTTTACGAGTGTTAAGTAATACGATCGTTATAATAATTAACATTATTATTTATATCCTATTAGTTATCAATTGCTACTAGGTTTCTATTTATCTAGTCTAGATAAGTTTTCTTAAAAGAAATCCTACAATCTCAGATGTTGCGTTTTATCATAGGAATTAAACTCTGGTTTTATACGCTTATAACCACAGATGAATTTAAGTAAAAATAAATAACTGTATTCTAAATAATGTAGCCATACGTATATAAAAAATAAATTACTGTCCGAATACATGACAACTATCTTCCACGCGACATTACTATTAGTGATTAAAGTGATCTCTCCGTAATTAGGCTTTCATGGTCCAAACTGTCACAGAATCTTCGTTCTTGAAACAATTTCCAGAAAACATTATAAGAATATAAGTGCGTCTCTTACCGAAATAAAAAATGAATCTTAGATAATGATGAATGGCGTAAAATAAAGCAATTATCTTTCGACACGAAGTAATCCGTGGCCATGTTATTACACAAAACGTTGCTAAATTGTAGGTTTGTTTGACGCGCAGCGGGCATCAGTGTGGGACAGGAAGTAAGTAGACATTACGTTTTTGTTGACCTCCTGGTGCGATTCCTATAATTACGCCAGTATTTTTATATTACAAACGTGCAGTTACTGCCAGAACTGTAACCTGTAACTCATCTCTACATAACTAATAAGAGTTTTGCAGCTATTTGCATGAAAGTTATAGAAAAGTTATATTCGTTAAAAAAAAATGTCAGTTTTATTATAAAATGGATTAAAAATATCAATGGTCGTAATATCTATAAGGTTACCCAAATATTCGAGGGTTCTTTGTCAGCTGAATCTTACTACTTGTTTTACAAAGTACAAAACACAACATCAAACAATGCACCCCATCGCACAAGTCGTGAAGTTATGAATAATGGCACTGCGTAAGGGTGCCATCAAACAGCCAACTTATGGTTTCCCATAATGAGTATTCAAGACTGCCATAAACTCAACATAACTCATGAATTCCTAATTTACAACGCCATTTCGGTGATTCGTTACTAAAAGATCTCGAAAAGTTACGTGTACATTAATTTCTTTACGTTAAGTTGCAATATGTTAATAAATACTCAATATGTCCGTTATAAAATACGCCTGGCATAAGTATCTGAGCAGTAAATAGTCGAAGTAATATTTGCTATTTGTTCGTGTCAGGCGTTTATTAACACCGACAGGCACTCTATCCTTCAATAGTTAATTGTATTATGATAAGAATCCTTTGATGAATAAGTGTGGTGAAATCTCTTTAAAGGTTCATCAACCCTAAAATTAAAGATAAATACTTTGCTTGATCAATCGTACACTGAACCACACTCAATATGATATAGCTACGTTTTGCAATGCGAATGAGATGCAAGGGTGGGGTGAAATAAATATTTAAAATATAACAAGCTGTCCCGGCGAACTTCGTACAGCCTCACCATAAATAAATAGTTTACTTACACCAATCTGAACCGATTTTAATCTTATTTGGTGGGACGTACGTCATATGCTGTTTGACAGGTAATTAATATTTGACACTGCGATGGTAGCGCAGTCTGTGGGATCCAATGTGAAACATTCTAAAATCAACAACTACTTATAAATTAATTAAAAAAACATTTTCCAGTGAACCAAATTGTGAATCTAAGCCATTCTCGAATTCTCTTGAACACACATAAAAAAATTCATAAAAATCGGTCCCGTCATTTAGGAGGAGTTCAGTGACATACTCACGTACACAAGAAATTTATATAGTACAAGCTGTCCCGGCGAACTTCGTACAGCCTCACGTTAAATAGATAGTTTCGTTACACCAATCTGAACCAATTTTAATGTTATTTGACGGGACTTACGTCATTTTATGTTTGACAGGTATGTAATATTTGACATTGCGATGGTAGGGGAGTCTGTCGGATCCAATGTGAAACATTCTAAAATCAACAAGTACTTAAAAATTAATTAAAAAAACATTTTCCAGTGGATCAAATTGTGAATCCAAACCATTCTCAAGTCTCCTTGAACACACACAAAAATTTCATCAAAATCGGTCCCTTCGTTTAAGAGGAGTTCAGTGACATACACACGCACACAAGAAATATATATAGTAAGATCTTACTATAACTATCTAGTTATAGTTCGCATTTGTACTTATAAAATAAGTGGGAAGTACAAATGCGATCTCAGTATTGGCAGTTATGAAGGATTCAAGACGGAGCACACAAAGCACGCTGGACAATAATATCCGATCAAAACAAACATCTCCTTCACTCGCTGCACCCTTGGATTCGTTTACTTATATCGTTCACCATTAAATTACACGATATTTCTTGTCTATCATATTAGTCATTCTTTAGGAAGCTATAGCTTCGATCAAATTGTCCATTTAAATAACTGAAAATGAAACAACAGATTTGGAAGTCACTTTTAAAAAAATGCTCCTTACGATATTTTCGTTCATATTTCCATTGGGAAATTGTAATACTCTAGATATGCATCTAATTTGAAAACATCACAAGACAAAGCTAGTTCCTGAATAAATTACAACTAACGACATGCACGGAAGGACAGTCGGACGCGTTTATGCGTATATAATTTTTCGTGGAATGCGGTGGAGTCATTGCATACGTGAGCGGCGAGACATTCGTAACGATAATATTGCGAGTTTGCGCATTTTTATTATCTCTGTGTTCAGGATTGTCTGCGCGCACTCTTCTGATATAAGTAAAAATATGCGCTTCCACCGCGCATCCAAGTAATAACGTTAAAATAAACTTGTTCGATGTAAATAGCTCGAGGTGGTTTGAATGATTTTGAATTTTGATATTCGAACTTTAAGAACGGTTATTTGTAAACGTGGTTAAATGTCGAGGGTCGAGGTTGCAAGCTAAACGAGATTCGAAGGACAGGACTGAAAAATGCCATGACCTCGGCTGCCAATCTAACTGATGATTTATGTAAGATATGTGACGGCAGTATCGAGTGCGCTCCGACCGCCATATTGCTCATATCACTAATACATACCTTGTACGGGCAAATAGGTTCAGAGCCCGACTACCTCGGAAGAAATAAAGATGCATTCTTAAATAACCGAGGTGACCGGATGAAATCACCGGACAAATTTGTACCGAAACATACACAGAAGCACAGTCCTTTCGCTCGGCGACCGGTTATACAGAGTGACAGATATAAAGACGAGAGCATAGAGTTAGAGGAAGAATACGATTTTATTGTAGTGGGCGGCGGCACGGCCGGATGCGTGATCGCCAGTCGCCTGTCGGAAAACCGTAAGTGGAAGGTACGACAATCTACTTTCATTCTACTCACTCTATGTTAAGTTGCCATTGCGTCCTCGTGGTAAATGAATTCACCAAAATTCTGACAAAATTCACTATTTTGTGCCTAACATTCTACAACACATCGATAGAGAACATGTGAATAATGTTTCTGACTCAGAACTTAAATATTAGCTCTTCGCTTTGCTGTTACATAAGCAATTATAGCGTTGTGTTAGCATTATTTATTTATGCTCAGAAATATTTACATTTTATCAACATTGTGTTGTGTAAAATTCTTACGTTTAACAATTGGGTCTTGTTGAAATCATTCCTATGTTAATTATTAATGCAAGGTTACGTTGATGTTTCGTCACAGATACTATTTTAAAATATGAACCAAATTATAAAGTTCTATTTTCCCGCTATTATGAGTACCTACCTATACAATTGTTTTCAGATTCTATTGCTAGAAGCCGGCCCAATAGAACCTAAAATGACGTTAATTCCTGGACTCACCAGTGAGTTTAAAGGCTCTAGCTTGGATTGGCAGTACTCTATGAGACCTAAAAAAGGGTATCTGAATGATTTATATATTAGACATGTAATAAATTAACATAGCTAGAATTATAAATAAAAAATTAAATATTACTTGCTATAACGGAAAAGAAATACATCGTGATTAATAATGTTATGAAGTATACAAATATAATATTTTCTGAAAAGTGTAAAGTCTACCAATCCGCACTTGGGCAGCGTGGCAGACCGTGGCCTAAATCCCTCTCACTATGAGAGAAGACCCGGTCCAGCAGTGGACCGTTAAAATGGGTGGAAAAAATAATAATTTAAAAACTAAACTTAGTTTTAAAATATAGGGATACATTAATTTTTATTGAGTTGTATCTCTTTCCCAATCCGCCAAGTGAAACTTCCGTTGGTTCTAAATGATTTATTGCTGGAAAATATATTTCATTACTAATTTACTATGTTAACTCTAAATTGTTGCAATAACATATTAATCACCTGTCAAATTAAATTACTGAATATGAAACGGATTTCAGGTTTTGCCAGAATCGCGCTGGGAAAGGATGCGAGGTGGTCCAAGGGAGAATTCTTGGAGGCACCTCTTCCATCAACGATATGGCATATATGAGGGGCAGTCCCGCAGATTACGATGAGTGGGCCCTCAATGGAAACGACGGTTGGAGCTTCAGCCAAGTCCTTCCGTACTTCAAATATTCAGAAGGAAACTACGATAAGGATATTTCCAAAAACAAGTTCTATCACTCGGCTCAAGGACCTCTGGACGTAGGCAGATATCCATACGTCGACGATAATGTGGACGTTCTACTGAGTGCCCTGAATGAGTTGGGTTATAATTATACAGACATAAATGGTAGAAATCAATTGGGTTTTACACGAATACAAACAATGTCATTTTTTGGAGAAAGAGTTAGTGCATACACTGCTTTTATAGAACCTGTAAAAAAATTAAGAGCGAACCTGGACCTTATAAGCGAAGCTTTAGTGACAAAAATAGTAATCGAAGACGGTACAGATATAACGAAGGCTATAGGTATAGAATATATGAAGAATGGTACAAAATACAGAGCTCTAACTAATAAGGAAGTAATTGTCAGTGCGGGCGCCATAAATTCGGCCAAATTACTGATGCAGTCTGGGATTGGACCAAGAGAGTATTTAGAGTACCTGAATATAAAAGTTTACAATGATTTACCGGTTGGTGGTAACTTTCACGATCACTTGTCCGTTTGTTTACCGATAATCAAACTAACTAAAACTGCAACTACCTCAAAATTTTCTGAAAAATTAAAAGACATAAGCATGTATTACGCAACGGGAACTGGGCCTCTTTCGGCTAATTTTCAAGTTGTTGCATTTATTGAAACGAGCTTATCCGATGTTCTAGGCACTCCAGATATTGAGATTAGATTTCGTGGACACGACTCTAATATGTACTACGATAAACTTGACATGTGCGTATCGCTTTTAACTCCGAAGAGTCGGGGACAGATTGTACTGAACGCCACCGATCCCGTGTTTGGAATACCGCTGATATATCCCAACTTTTTAAAAGACTCTTCCGACGCAAAGAAGTTATTGGAAGGTATTCAAGAAGTGGTCAAACTTTTTGATACCGAAGTCTTTAAGATTGCAAATTTTGAATTTGATCCTCGGCCGATTGTTAATAATGAATGTAGAGAACATGAAAGAGTGTCTGAAGAATTTTGGTTTTGTATTATTAGATTTTTTTCTGCTCCCTTGCAAAATTATGTTGGCACATGTAAAATGGGTCCACCGAAAGATCCTGAATCAGTCGTAGATAATAATTTAAAAGTGTACGGCATCAGTAGCTTAAGAATAGCTGACGCGTCAATAATGCCTAAAATAACGAGAGGATCTACAGCTGCGCCCACTATTATGATAGCTGAAAGAGTGAGTGACTTAATAAAAACAAAATGGTATTAAGTTTTCTTTGTTTTATTTACGAGTTAGTAAACTTAAAGCTATATTTGTAAGTACTACTTAGTATGAATAGTTAACAGATTGTTTACTTCTTACTATAATAATGTCCTCTATTTTCTTTCCAATCTTTCAGTATCATGCTAGCTCCTTTCTCGGCGATCATCACTGTTGGCCCAAGCAATCCAGCTCGGACGTGTGTTGGCATTACAGATGCGTCTATTATTCTTATTCCTTCCACTCCATGCATTCTCAGTTCGAAATCTACTACAGAATCTGTACTATTTTCTCCCATTCGGCAAGTTCCTATAGGATTGCTCATAGCTTTAGTATAATGTCGGGCTATACAATTCCATTGATCTCTATTTCTCAAGCGATCACAAGGAAATAAATCAATCGGAGCAAACTTTATGTCGGCTTTTTTCATTTCTTTCGTGTCAAGTAATTGTAAGGCAATATCAATACTGTCAACTAATATTTCTAAATCTTCTGTTTCCTTTAGAAGGTTTGCTTGAATTACTGGTCTACCATACTTAGGATTGCGTTTGTTTAAAGTTACTTTTCCCAGACTTTTAGGCCTTAAAAGAACTGGGTTGATATTCACTAAATTATAATACGGCAATGGCATATTTGTTTCTTCGGCGCTGTGAACACTGATGTTAGTGAGCATAAATTTATCGCTCCTAATATAATTCCCTTCCAAAGACAGTTCTATATCAGGAGCATTATTGTTTTCATACAATTGTATAAAAGCGGAAATCTGATTGATACCTCTCGATGCTAAAGGCCCATTTCGACTTTGAAACCAAGTTTTGAAATCACTGATGATTTGGTTCTCACTCACAGGCGGAACATCTCCTAGTATAAATGATAATCCACCAGTCGTCACCTGATCTTGATAATTCAATCCTACCGGCAAATCAATCAATGAAGTTATGTTAATTTTTTTCAGTTCCAGCACCGGCCCGATTCCCGATAGGTGTAATAATCTAACATTGTTTATAGCTCCACTTGTTAAAATAACTTCCCTTTTAACATACGCCGTGCGTTCTTTTCCTTTCTCTGTCTCGTAAATAACGCCATCTACTGTTTTCTCTTGGATATTAACTATTATTTTAGTAACAGTTACACCTGTTTTTATTATTAAATTCTTTCTATGTTTGATAGGCTTGAGGAAGGCGCCATTTGCGCTTAGTCGGGTGTTATTAGCAATCGTAAATTGGTGATTAACAACAGCCTCTGCTGCATTCGTGTTAATGTCCATATTGCGTAAGCCCATCTCATTAAATGCGGCGGTAAATATTTCCATAAACCGGTCGGTATGTTTGAATTTCTGAACCCGCAACTCCCCTCCGCGCGAGTGAAACAGCGAGTTCATTAGAACTTCGTAGTCGCCTATAACACAAAGAATTTTTTTGCAATACATTACCAACATTCTTTAGCAACATATCCATAATGTTTTAAATTAATGACTTATACGAGACAATATAGTTTTATGCCGGATAATTTAACAAGAAAATATGAAAATGATTTGGCAATTAGAAATAACTTTATCCTTTGCACTACCCATTTAAACTATTTTTTTTCTTACCATTGTCCTCTGCATGCTTAAAATGCTCCAGAACATTATCAAACATCCACGCAATCGAACCCACCGCCCCAGTTCGCCAGCCGTCGTAGTCCTTCTTGGACCCTCGAGTATACTTCATGTCATTGGTTACGCTGGAGCCGCCCAGCACTTTCCCAGTCCTGACCTCACAGCTGCCTCCGGGTCTCGAGAGGCACGAAAACCCGTTCCTCTCCGTTCTGAAGTTCCATAGGATGGGCCTGTACTCCTTCGTGGGCACTCCTGGGATATCATAATCTATGTTTTCATCTTCCCCGGCTTCTAAAACCAAAACCTGAACCAACGTTTTAAAGAATAATTAATAGACTGCTAAACATAAAGTAATCTATGAACAAAATAAAGCACTGAAAGTTGTTAATCAAGCTATAATTACGTATTAAATTTCTAAATACGACTCAAAACGTAACAACAAAATTATGACATCTGTTTGACTTGTGCTTATTGTAGTGATGAGCTCACCTTCCAGTCGGTCACAGCGGAGAGCCTGTTGGCCAGCACGCAGCCGGCAGTGCCGCCGCCGACGATGATGAAGTCGAACACGCTGTTCCTAATGTCTTTCTCCTCGTCTTTGCTC